>DVQP01001041.1:0-17618 GCA_018231745.1 Danaus eresimus | reverse complement strand
TACACAGTCTAAGAAGTAACGTCAGTACTAATTTTAAAAATATACAACATAACAACCTTTTTTTGTTTTCAACGAAAAGATAATCTCGTGACAAATAACAATGGTATCACAGTTTCATACATACGAGAGTATTCATAGAATCGTCTGGATTATTTTATACTAATAAGTAATACTTTAGCCGTTTCATTTATTTATTTAATAAATATTAAATCGATGTAACACTATTTAACATTTAAATAAATGTAAAATTATTTTCATTCATTTCCCTTACCATTTATCTGTGGTAGAACTAAACTGTACTATTATTTTGCTTAGTTATACACAGAATCGTGTTGAACAACCTTTGAGAAGTCTTAATAACATAAGTAAGTTGTATGTAAAATTTTTATAATTATATCTGTAATACTTAAAATAAAATAGAATAAAGATAAAAAAATATTGACTCTAGTAGACACCGCATTAAGTCCCCCGATGTATCTCGTACAGTTGTTTTGCTAACTGAGCTATCGTGTTCTGACTTAAGTGAGTGATTAAGCTGTCATATTAGAACGGACACACCATGTATAAGATTAGATTGTATTATTTTAATACTGCTCGTTTCGATGAATTTTCTACTTTTCTTTTTAATCCTTTTATTCGAATTTTAATTTAAGTTTAATCTCACCTTTTCTTTATTGTTAAAACATAATAATTATATTAATAAATCATATATAAACAAGATGGATAAAAAAGAAACAGAATTTTTTATTTTTAGGTTATTATAAAAATAAAATATAACAGTCCAAAAGTATGAGTTACAATTCTTCGTAGGTTTAAAAGGTTTGAAGGGTCTGTTGTATTACTTAAAAAAATGTTACATAAGAAAGCCATAAAAAGAAATATACTTAAGTAAGTCGACAACTTTCACGTCCACGTATTGTGTTTCTTGTCTAAATTTTTCCCCCAGATCTTTTTCTCTCTCTTGGCAATTTACTCCCACATTGTTCTTTAACTGGATGCATAAATTTACTCGTAAAAATATTACGATAGGGTCGCTTTCAAAACACTTTACAGCCTCTTTGTACATTGGATACATTGAGGTGATACGATGCTTTTGTATGTAACATTTTTTAACATAAAAATTTATATTAAAAAAATGTCTCTGATGATTACACAAAACAACCATAGTAAAAACAACAGAATACACAAAGCATTAATAGCAGAAAATCAATATTAAGAAAGGATTAAACAATGACGAGGCGAAGTCGAAAGCAATTAAAAACTCCAAGATATCTTCTATCGCTAACTTTGCTGTGTTCATTTAAGAAATGGAATTTTCCTGTATAAGAAGTATGAAAAGTAATTAGAATTTCTTGCAATAGAAAGGCATTCTATTTTCTATATATTTTGTTAAACAAAATGCATATAAAAAACATGCATTATTTAAATTGCGCGGACATATTGTCTTGAACGATACTAAATATAATATGAATTGAAAATATTTAACAATTTAAACATTTTAAAGTAAATAATGAAAAACTAATATCAAACGTTGTTAATTTTTTTGGTGCAATGAATATAAATATATTGTAATCTAATATATTAAGTTTATTGTCTTCAGAAATTGTCCAGTACGAACACAAGTTTGGAAGGTGCTTCAATCAGTTACTCTTTGGTACCACCTCAATTTATTAACAAGGACTGAATTATATAAAGATTTTTACATCCATAACGAAAAAATATATATAATTTTACATGTTTACCGAACTAATTCTATCGTGAATCTTTTTTATTATTGCACTAAAATCTGCCAAAATTATCCTAAACAAATTATTATGGTTTCTTAAATACATCCACCTGCATATAGGTAATATGTATTGAACCAACCGGTTGGTTTATGTTGACTAGACATTCTTGAGTGACGTATAGTCACAGGATGAGTGGAAATGTTTGATAAGGTTGATGTTTTCCAAGTATAAGGAAAAAGATAGAATAATTTTTCTTAATGCATATCAAAACAAACGTAACAGGGATCATTAAATATTATGATTGCGAGGGATAATTGCTATTTTTATGTGGCAATGAGAAAACAGAAGCTTATCTAAATTGCTGGCCTTATAACGTGATCCGGCGACCCGAAAATCGGGACGACGTCGACTTTACAAATGGCTTTAAAGACTACCTGAAATTTCCCTTAAGCTAGGACCAGTCACTAGTTTTTAGGTCAATTGACTGATGTTATGATCGTTTTGATATATTTTTTAAAAGTGGGTTAAGACAGTTACCAGAGGTTTTTGAGATGACTCGTATTTTAACGATGTCCGAAATATTTATGATTGTTTCCTGCCGAAATACTAATAAAATTTAAGAATTAAAATGCAATTAATGAGTTGATTTTATTCCTAAAGTTCGTTTAAGAATCTTTTTTAACCTGTTAATAATTAATATGTAGATAATCATTTCTTCACTTGATGCATAGGAAATAGATGTAAAGATAAAATAGAGCCAAAAACCGCATGACAAAATATATTAATTAAATGACAGGGTGGTGTGAGTAAAATAGTTGACATTCATTTCCCCGAAATACAAAAACAACTGTCCCTAATAGGAAATGTCTGCGCTTAAAATGACAGTAAATTTTTGAAATGATTGAAAACGCCACTTATAATCATCTTGTCAATAAAATAACAAAAAAATCAATAATTGTAAAATAAGCGTCTAATTTAATATTTCATAATTTTACTTCAAGGATTGTGTTGAAATAAATAGCAGAGAGCTGAGATGTTTTCTATATAATAGTTACTTCTGATGTTGCAACGTTTGTTTAATTTTAAAAAAGTAATAATTGAGTGTCAGTTCTACATGATACGGGAATACAGAAGAAACTTAATCAAGTTTTCATTGGCCAAAGAAATCAGTCCATTATTTTGGAAAAGAGCTGATAAATTGATACCGCTCGTCAGATATTTTAAAAAATTGGACTCATTTTTACATCAACATCAAATCAGCAGCTCAAACCAAACAAATATTGACATAAGACTCCCAGATACATATGAAATTATAAATTGAAAAATTAAAAAAAATATCAACCGCATCTCGAACGCAAACGTGTACTGGTATTCAATTTAAACTTAGTCATAGAAATTTTAATGCATGCATATTCAGATTGTCTATTATAGCATACAGCTTAATGACTATTGTACAGCAATCAGAATCAGATGTGACAGGTCGTTGTTATCTCGATACGTGTTCATACTCGTATGTACGAGTTAAGAGTGCCTCGAACGCTGTCCCAGTCAGTCAATATGATTGATCGCGTATATTTACTAACTCAGTTATCAAAATATACTCATATTATTGACATTATCATAATTACAGTACAATTTATTTGTTTTTTTTAGACTTATATTTGTATTAATCATCCAACCAATTAAAGATTGATGAACTTGTCAACTGTCTATTTAAACGAATGATTTTATATAGTTTTATAATTATTTGAATTAATATTATGTTCACAGGACATTTTAATGAAAATATAATTCAAGACTGTATTTAAATGATTTTAAGGTTACACATAAAGTTCGCAAAATGAATTGAATAAAATAATTTGAATTTCGGAATTTCAATATTCCAACATAGCTTGAATGCAAAATTATATGATGAGATACTATTCAAAATGTGAACTGAGCTCTTACAATCTTCAGATGTTTTTAAAATATCAGATCTTGAATATTATCATTAGCTTCTCGTGGAAAACAAACTTCACAATCAACATTTTTTCATACTCTGTTATTCATATTTGAACTCTTTGAAAAGTTTGTTTTCAAAGTTTTATAATTGTAAAAGCAAAAACTAAGGAAAATATTCCAAACTTGCAATACTATCGCCATACTTCGTTCTCTCTCTATATTTTGAATGTTGGCTCACTTTTTCCGTGCCGTAATCACCTTTAATGTTTGTGAAGAAAACTCCGCGACATTTTCTGCTAATACTCCAACGTGTAATAAAATATTTCACTCGTCGTACATTAACCTACATAAAGAGGGATCTTCAAGCGGAGTGCTCGAAACTTTTATCAAACTCCGGAGGCCTCGTCTCCTGTGACACTCATCAGTAAACTTTGCAATAAACGCATAAGTACCGAAGGTTATAACGTTGACATAAACTCATACCTACTACTTCGTAAAAGTGTGATAGACACGAATAAAGCTGTTTATACTTATATATACATTAATTTGGACACGAAAATACACTATGACTTAAGGTTCTAGTCGTCCTCTTTGAGAATAGCAATTTAAATCTATGTATATCAAATCAAATTAATTAGAGGAAGCAATCTCGCTAGAGATATAAAATTATATATATAATTGTATTTGTTAGTTTTCCCTAAAAATATCTGAAAACTTGTTGTAGTTACTAAAAAACATTGTTTGATATATACATATGTATACTACGTTGCGTCGTACTTTATTGTCGTTTATTTTTCAATTATCTCTTTTATTTGTCATGGAGGCTTCTTTAAAGACTTCAACATCTGTTTCGTTTTGATATTTTCTTTCATATTTTTTCCTGTGATCATGATATCTCCTTGCATATTTTAGAAACATTATTCTGTAAATATTTTTAATTTATATGTATAATACAGATTATTGAATTTAAATTTTGTTTGACATAATGCATTATCTTATCACAGAAGGACAAAACAGCGATTGTTATTCACGCCGAGATCTTTGTTGAGAGGTTTTTGAATAAATTTTATATGAAGATAAATTTATGGAACTAAAAAAGATTTTAATACTTGTAACCTTCTAACCTTTTTAACCTCAAAAAAGAATCTGTGAATAATTTGAAAGTAATAAGAAATATGTTAACTTAAAATCCGAGACAGGCTTAATAAGTAGACTTCCTTGATCAATATTAAAATTTTACTTCTAAATAAGAATTAAGAACTTGACGACATACACTTTTGATTAAAATAATTTTCTTCATCACATCAGTTGGTTTCAACGTAAGAATAGACTTGCATAGCACTTGAAAATATTAAATTAAATATAAACCAGCCCTTTATTGTGTTAAATATTAAGCTGATTGAGAATGACATAATTCTAAAACTATATCGGCTATGGTAAGTAAAAGCACAATTTTAAACTACATAACTAACCGTGCAAATATAAATATTCATATCACGCCCTAAGATATTAATGTATCCTACATTAATATCAAGATTAGTTCTCGTACATCCCAATGGAATATTGAAATACATTTCTCGAACGTAATTTGACTAAGCATTCGGGTTCGATTAGAGCTATCTCGTGCTGTCCCTCCGATAAGCGTAACGAATAAATAGCAGCGTATCTTTAAAGATATGCCACGATATTTATAGTAGGATTTATAGTTCCTAAGAAATGCGCCTAAAAGTAAGGCAAACTTATTATTTAAAATACAATTCGATTTTTTTTTTTACAATCTGCTATGATATATGTATATTGAAAACATAGGTTGATAGTTGAAACGTCTTTAAAAATATGTATTTATATGAATATTTTACCAGAATCAGCGGAAATGTTTTTGAGATATTAAAGTATTATTATTTAATTCTATACACAGGTACATACATACATAAGCACTTAAAACACCTATAGTTATAAGAACGTCATTCAATAAACGGATAATGTTTACGGTTTGTAATGCTCGTTAAAATAATTCATAAAGTCCATTTAAATAAACATAAAAGCTCAACTAGTGAAATTGATTTCCAATGTCCTTAACAATTATATTAGTTGTATATATGAGACTGTAATTGGAGTGAGAGGGTCAAAGTCTAATTATAATTAGTGTCTGATTTATACTAATAAGCACTCTTATAGACATGAAAAATGTAATTTGATCAAGCGACACTTTGTCTAATTAGTCCTTTAACATTATATGGTATACATTACATATAATAAATTAAAACTTTCATAAAGCTAATCCATTAACTGAATTTCTATATCTGTTACTAAATTCTTTCTACTTGCAAAACATTACAAAGCTTTCCGACTTAGTAAATCTGTTAAGCTTTTTGTAACATAATACATAAATATTTTTATTATTCAATTTCAGCTAATGCTTATTCTACACAAATATTTTCATCAGATAAATATAAAGCCTGTAGAAGCACAATTTGAAGATAGCTTCAGAGTGTTCTTTTTAATTTATTTTTTAAAGACAAAATTAGTGAACTTGTAAAAAGTAATTGGTAGAACATGCAAATCGGTGCTCTCGGGAACTTTGAGCCACGGTCAACGAGCATAAGCGATATTCGATGTAAATGAGACGACTTAAAATTTATCGCCGAAGGATAGAACACTTTTAAGGGCTTCTTCTTAATACTTGTGAGTATTATATTACTTACATTGGATGTAATTTCATTATTTATACAGAAAAAACAATCTACATCTCTGTACAACAATATAATGTATTCACTTAATGTTTCTAGTTATAATAATGTAAGGATAAAGTTATGTACGAGAAACAAAATTTGTTTCATCTGAATTGGGTTTCGAAAACCAAAGTGAAGGTTCTATCCAAAACAGCGAAACCATGGTTAGCTGGAATGTTTTATTAACTAAAGTCTTACGTACGCTTTGAACTATATCTCAATAAACATATGTCTTGTACTACAATATTATTGGTTTCACTTTGGTAAATTTCAACCCCTACGTATTAATTATGAACACTTAGAAGAATGCATATACTAGCATACTTCATATTATAACTCAACAAATATAGAATACGGTTTCAAAACAGGTTTCAAAACACTGTGTACTTCTGTTACTGAGACAGAACCATAAATTAAATAAGATTACAAATACAAGAGAATTCGGAGCAAGACGGCACATACGTATGGAAGTTGGCAGGCAATAAAGCAAGCTATTGTAAGCGTAAATCTCCATTGTCTAGTTTCATGACTCCTGGTCCGAGATTGGTATAAATAATTCAGAAACATTCGTGAAGTTCATCGTACTCACGTGTATTCGTCAGTCGCTGCATCCCCGCACCTACTGTTTTATTAACTCTGTTTCATGTTTGCTCTGCGTTTTGTGGTCAGTGTTATTTAAAACTTAATAATGTTGAAGAAACATTTGTTTAATTTAAAAGTAAATAGAGTTTTGGGATATTTTTTTCATCTTATTTAGTTAAAAATACCCAAATTAATGTAGTTGTGCGTCATGTAAAAGCTTTCTCTTGAAACATTAAGCTAACATACTAAGATACTAAAACAGTTCTTTAGTACATTGTCATTGTTCCTAATAGTGATATTGTCTAGTCTAGCAATACCGACTAAGACCTATCTAGGCAGTCTATTAAAATGCAAATACTTGTCATTTGATTTCATTGATTTTCTAGAAACTCCAAGGCCTTTTATAGACTTGGCATAATTTCCGAGGTTCAAATATTTAAATACGTCTTTATTGTTCTTTCCCTTTCATACACAAGCCGAACAATAAAGATTTAAATTAAAATTCAGATTCGAAGTACGCAATTATGTAAGGCGCTCTTTAAAAAAAATATAAAAAGAATAATATGAAGCGAGGTTAATGAAAAATAATAGATATTAAAAAAATATCTATAATACTTTATCATTCTTAATAATTTTGGTGTAATACTTTTCAAATGTCCAAATATAAATGTGGTTTAATAAATATACAGTTAGATGAAACGCTCTAGGATCTTCGCCATAATTTCCGAAAACAGCACAATATGAAAAGCGCGGAAAACTTAAATCGCAACCATTTCCATTTATACGACTGTCATGAGCCATGTACGGTGGCTTTGTTGGTTCTAAACCACTTATTACTTCACAACTATAGAATTACGACACTGTTTGTATTGCTTGCGAATTTTATGTCATATTTTAAGTTCAGTTTGAATTTAACAATTCTATCGAAAAGTATGTGTGTTTTTAAGGTAGTGTTCTATTAAATTGATAGGACCATACAATGGAAATATATGGAAAATTAAAAAGTAATAGTAAAAATGGCCGGGTTGTGCAACATTTGCTCCAATTATGTTGTAGGTCAAGGGAATATTGGTCGGAGGTAGATTTTATTTATTAAATGAGCTATTTTGTTCTCCCTCCTGTCCCTTTCCCTACAAAACCAGTGTAAACATGTCCAAAGTAAATGATCGTTAGTAAAAATTAATTAAAGTTATGTTTTGTCAAAGCATATCTTGTAAAAATAAAGTCTTTAATGAAGTACAAGCGGCAAAATCTATATCAATAAAATTCTGAACAATTTATTCTCATTTATATTAACGTACATGACTTATACACATAACAATCCTAAATAAATAAAAGTTTTCATGACTTGGGATGTTGCTTCTCGAATAATTTGAAATTTTTGTTATATAAACATGTTTTATATAACTATAATTTTGAAATTATTATATAATAGATATTTAAAAACATTTAAAATAAAGAAATACGTTATTATCTTATAAATTAATTGTTTATTTGATAACGATAAGTCGTTAGGAAATAGGGTGGGTTAGTTCAAACGAACTTAATTACTTAAGTGCTAAGTCTAATATTAATTCGCTTATAAAAAATAGTTTAAATATACAATAGAAAATAACGTGATCTTTATTTTAATTGGCTAAAACCATACTTTCACAATGTACATCATTTATAATATTAAAGTATATTATTGTTAGAAAGAGAATGTGTAGAAATGTTTTTGTTGTTTAACAAATATAATCGTAATTTTTGATATTCCCTTTCATTTCAATTTGTTTCAAAGTACCCTCGTCCATATTAAAATAACAAAGCGAAACAAATTTGAAATTTAAAATAGTTTCGTTTGGAATGAAATACGAAAGGTGAATGCACCTCTTATTAAAAAGTCACCGCTTATTTAAATTGGTCAAGTGTGTATGAAAATACAAGTTCGTCTTAACTTAATGTTGTTCATGATTTTGTTTTTGTGTTAATCCAAAATAGGTTATTTATTATTTCTGACAGTCAGAAACTTATTTTTAAACCTTACTCTTTTATTTGAGCTATGGCTCCTTAGTTTAACCTAATTTACTAAAACTCATGTGTGTGTGAAATTTGAAGTCTGTTTTCAACTTAGATTTTACGAGAGCTCAATGTGGATTTTTTGTTCTAGATTTGAGTTTGTTTCTGCGTAAACAGCTTTATTTGTGTACATTACATCAAGTTAAGACAATTAAATGAAACAATATAACAACGACAGCGATATTAAAAAAAATTAAATATCGAATAATCAAGCTTTTTCTTTTAAATCTTTTCACTCAATAATGATGTATTTTTGATAACATTGTAAATATTGTTTAAGATATGTTTAGAATGAATTCGATCAAATAAACTGACTTAACCTTACGTTGCTCTTTCTAAGTTATTGAACATTTGCGGAAGAGTTTCATTACAAGTGTTCTGGACATCGAAACAGTAATTAAGAGGATTGTACTTTACCTTCAATTAACTTTAACAGGAATGTTTAGTATCATACTTTTACAGCTTAAAGGACATCTATGTACTGACGAGTCTCAAGAATTCTAAAGTTACATGTATTTATAATTTATACGAGAGTTACTTTAGAGTGTCTGTCTGTTTGTTCCATTTTATCTCTCAAACGGACCATTTTTGACATAATTTGAATTGTACTGGCAGACAGGTGTTGTTATAGGAAGAATAAGCTCATAAGATAAGTTATATCAAAAAGTCCTTCAGAAAACCGATATAGTAAATATAGGAATAATATAGGAACGGCTGGTATTCAACAAAATTCAATTTTTTCAACCTCTATTTATAGCAAAAACTTAAACGAAACATTCAAACGCATAGTTTCATTATAGATCCAGTAAAAAAATATATGTTTAATATCCAACCATCCATCCATCCAATCCAATTAGATCCATGTATAAGAATTGGTGCAAATAAGTTAGAAGTATATAAACCCCTTTTTTCTAAACCATAAAGACGTCACAAATTTACAAACAAATTGCACACACGGCTTCAGAGACGCTTTTAGTCCGATTACACACGCCCGGAATAAGAATAATGCATTGAGTCAGAGCAATTACATATTATAGTGTAAGCCAGGCTTACCTCTATAACTTATGCTATGTTATTTTGTTACAAATGTGTTCTAGAGCCTTAAATGTTTCATTTTATTCTATATATCAACCAGTGTATGTTTTTGGCAAAAAGTCGGGAAATATATAATATTTTAATGAATTAAAACAGAACTTACCATCCGACTTTCAATACTCTTTGCCAATAAACTTACCGTATTTATTATTTTACATATTTTGATTAGAAACAATAATTTACAATTGAAAACAATTGTCACTTTTCTATTATGGACATATTTTATTCATAATATTTGTTAACAATACAATATAAAATAGCAAACGCTATTAATTAATGTTCTTTGAAGAAATGGACCATAAGACATTAATAATAAAATTACCATATTTATTTTCTTTTCATTAATATTGAAGCAAACTGCATTTTTCATTAATTTAAATTTAAAATTTTGTTTTTAAGTGTTGGTATTCACAATACTCACACACTATATAAATTACAAACTGTGTTCTATAGCGGAAGCCAAAGCAATAGATTGCCACACGCAACGGTTCTGGCAAAACTCTTTGCCTCAGCCACAATTTTCACACACCCTTCCGTTGTTTGAACCTATGGTCGTTCCTAAGAAAGTAAAGACAATCTTTTACTCACTAATAATTAAAGAAGCCCTTTTTAAATCTTTGTTCATATTTGTTAGTTCTTTAAATAAAGCCATACTTTTTAATTATAATCGACACAAGCTCATCGAGATTAGTAAGGATTACGTCCTATGAATATATTTTCACCACATTGACTCCGTTCTAACCTTCCATCCTGGAATCAGTATTTGCATCTGCATGAATAAAAGTGGATACCAGCATTGTATTGTGAACAACCAAGCCTACCCTTCTGTGAATAGCTGAGGATTCAGCACGGTTTCCGAAGTACCATTAATTTCATTGCTTGGTATTTCTCTTCATTGAATATTTCTATCATGCTATCTACATGCTATTTTTAAACGTGAAACTTAATAAACTCAGAATTAGACGTGCGATTAATACGAATACATACATATTTGTGTTTTGTTTTATTATTGAAAACAATATAAAAAGAACGAAGGCCCGGAAATATGACCATGAAATATTAAATATATACAATTCCAAGACACGCTACTAAGTTCCTGATTTGAACAGATACGTCTTAATAAAAAACAAACCCTTTACATATATCAGTCGTATTACAGTTATAGTGTCTATCGTATGGTATCAAAACAAAAGATGAACAATAATATGAATTGTGATTAAAAAGATATCGTTAATTTTGTAATGACGTATGAAATTCAGTTTGCGAGCTCGTTTAGCCATTTCTCTATCGATAAACATTTGGTCTTGTGTGTATAAGATATATGTTGCATATAGTCTGAAAGTAATTATATAGGAATACACTTAAAAATAAACAATCAACAACAATAATGAATGATGACGTCTACATATAAATAGATTTGAAAGTATATTATTTGGAGTAGTCGAAAATTATAACAATCATTTGAAACTCTCAAAGCAGATTCAAGTGTTCAAAACGAAACTTAGTTGTGGATAATTCAGAACTCTCCACCTGTAACACAAGATAATCTCGGCTGCATAAACTCCCCTTGTTAAAAGTTGGACACGATGCAAAATAGGCCCCTTCAACTTCTCATTCTAATAAAATTGGATGATCCACCCATTGCGTTTGTCCCTACTTTAATTTATACAAATCATAAAAAAAACAAATTCGCCGGCATGTTTAAACAACCTTCGATATAAAACTGTGATTATTAAACAAGAATTACGTTAAAACACAAATTATAACAAATTATATTCCCTTTCAAGCAAGATTAAAAATTTAAATAGATACTAATTTTTATGATTATTGTTTAATAATTTAAAGAAAACAAGGCTTTGAGGACAGAAAAGAAATTGATTTAAGGAATATTATATAAAAAATAATGAAAATAATAAAGTAAAATAAACTCATAAAGAGTAAATTGGCAAAAATGTCTCTGACTTTTTTTTATTCCTCGTATATTTTATGTAAGCATCATAGTTTAACCCCACAAAATCATTATAAACTTGTATACAATAGGAATATACTTTTTACATTTATCAACCGAATCACCGAGAATCTATGTATATACCATTAAATTTATTTATATAACATTTATATCTTTTTAATTTTATCTCAATTAAAACTAAATACATACAACACCAAAATGACACAAAAGTGTTTTTAACCATCCATCTCTTTAAAGCGGAGTTAATTATATATTTTTATTATTCTAATCAGTATTAAAATATCGAAAATGCAACATATTCTGATCACTTAACAGTCAAATCAAAATCAAGACTAAAAAGGCAATAAAGATAACAGAATATGCAAGAAAATGCATATTTTCATTTTGATATTTACTTTTCCGGTGAAAACACTTAACCACCGCAAGTGTCCATTTGTATCGTTATTACGATAATTGCTTTCATCGGAAAACCATTTGTCTTATTTCTCTCCCCTCAGACAGCGAAGTCTAAAAAAGGCGTTCTCACAGCGAACATTTATCAAAAATAAATCCTTTATTTTTATAGAACAGTCTATAAGCACGTTGCTAACGATTTATTACTAATAATAATTGCAAGACTTTATTTAAAAACATATGACACTCATAGATTAATTTACAAAATGAATTTCATCTCAATTTTAATATGACATATAAATATGACGAACGATCTTACGCACGACTTAAAAAGTTATGAACACATCTTAAACAAAACACCTACAAATTACTGATCATATTATAGTTAATGAAAAAACGCAACAGTGCAATAAGAATTCATTTGGTAATTTGTATGCACACATATGTAACTTCAAAGTCAGAAAACCACTTGCAAGGGAGTTGAAAATCCATTTCAAAATTATCATAAAATGTAGTACGACGCGAGTACGAGCGTTTTAAAAACGGGACTGATATTTAAAATAGAACACATTTAGCACCTTCGTAATATGTGAACCGCACACAAAGGTCAACATCTCTCGAAACAAAGAACGAAGAAATATGGATCAAGTGCTTTATGCATTTTGGATGTTGAGGCTGAAAAATGTCTTTACTATTTTCGTTGTCGCATTCAAGTACATACTTCAATATTGTTGTGTGGAGAATATTTTTTTGATCGCTCGTAAATTAATACATCTTCATGTTATAAAAAGGTATTCGACTTATTATTATTATTATTATTTTATTTCTGACTGTATCGATTAACGTCCAGAAATTTTTGCTAGTTTCCCTGTAGCTTCTTATTTTATTATAAGAACCAATTTTTAAAAGTGAATATTTTCAAATATTACAATGATTACGCTTAGGAATGAATTTAATGATATCCGTTTAATAAATTTTAATCTCTTAAATAATATTTTTATATGATATAGAAGTACAAAAGATAAAAAATTTGTTTATAAAATATACATGCGGTCGCATCATATGCAATTCTTAATTTAAATTAGATTGATAAATATATATATAAGAGCATTAAACTACACATAAAATAAATAGTTGAATCTGTTGAAAGTCAAGAAGAAAATCTTATAACTAAATATACGTTAACATTTATGAGTCTTTAAAATGAAATTACATTGCAATGACCATTGCCGTAGTAATGTTAACATTTCTCGCTCAGATATTTGTTCAAAATAATATTAAATGCGTGTAAATGAAAGAGTGTCTTAAAAAGCTTATGGGACAAATGCCTTTTTATGAGTTTAGTTTTACAGGGACATCTAGAAACTTTCCTTTTAATGTCTTTATTACATACCTTTCTCTTTTATGACGAAACTATTGCGTCTTTTCAACAAAAAGCCGTTATGATACCAGTTTATTAAAAGGGGTAATAGCTTAAAGCAAATAATGTTTAATAAAAATAAAATGTTATCATATTATTGTTTTTATTCTCGATCTATCATTAAAATGTTTGCAACGCTCGTTTCATTTGAAGAGAAGGCGTGAACAGATACCCCGCCACGGTCTGACGCGTTTACTTTGATTATAATTATTGAACTTTGATGAAATCAGAGCCAGCGGTCCGGAAAACACACAAAGTAACGCAATAAAACAATGGTTATATAGAACCTATTAAACCAACATTTATTAACCAGAGTGATGTCCCTTTAAAAATTATATACAGAGAAGATACATTTTTATATTTTCATGTGTTTCCTAATAGGAGTAATAAAATAATAGTAACAAAAATTTTTCTACTAGCACTTTAATAAAAACTATGGTCTTCAAATTTACTTCGGGGTCATTGTTCTTTTATACTTTTCGATTACTTTGTGGTAACCGTGATGTCAAAGTGGCAGTTAGTCTTGTTCTGATCTCCTAGCATAAACATAATTTGTTCACTTATTGTTCTGAAAACAATACACCAACTGTGTTTTGAGATTTTAGTGTAGATATGGAAATTCTTATTTTTGATGACGAGATCTCAGTTAGAAAATTGCCCGTTATCTTTTCCAATTAAAATAAATATGGACACGACAGGTTAATATTTTTATAGTTTAGAATATGTATATAACTATTTGGTCACAATCAAGATTGTCTTGATTTGACTAGTTGACCATATTACTTCTTTATAAAGTTCAATCACAAACAAATAAGTCGAGGATTACATCTGACATTAGTACCTAATTTACGTAAACATAAGAAAGTTTATATTAGAAGCAATTAAAACAGTGTATTTTACAAATAAGGGGCAGTTAATGTATAATATTATAATATGTAGATAGTTTTAAAACGAGTTTATATGTGTAAATGCTATTTCAGCTGGCTGTTATAACATTATATTAAATTTAATATTCATCGCGGAGACATGTAAGCGATATTAATTTTGGAACTAAATGTACTAACACTCCTTATATTAGAAGTAGGTTTAATCGAATATAATTACACTAGGTATAAAGGCCAATTTAGCGGAGAGCGTCCAGCGATCAATCCATGCCAGGAGTATCAATATTTTTTGTTGCTAACCAGCAAATTGATGACGAACAACTATATCGACTTAAAGCAATATCGTCAACAGACAAATTAATATACAAAATTTTAAATTATATATTTTTAATAATAGAACTTTAATAAAAACGGAACTAAATATATTAAAAGAATTCACAAAATATAAGTAGAATTTGTTGTTTAATCAAACATGTACAGTAGACACAAGAATTACCGACAACTCATATGTCAAGGATAAACAAATAGAGACCCAACAGAGTGTGAATAGTATATCCAAATACGGAATACATAAGATATTGAGATCAGAACATCATGTGTAAGAAGATATAATAGTGAATAATACTGAAAAAAGAATCATGGAAAATTTCCAAAAGATATTACAACACGGCCTATTTCATTTCTATTGAATTCAAAGTGAAATATATGAGAAAGCTAAGACTTGTTGGATAATACATGAAGCAAATGAGGAACACACATTATTGTCTTACATTTAACATTGTGTATTAACTTAATTTTGTTAAAAGTGAAAAAAACTTTTTTGGCATCTCAGTGACAAATTTCTTTCTTTGTGTGGAAGTTCTGGCATAATGTACATTTCTTACAACCAAAGCAGTATTTGGAAAAAAAAGAAAGGAAATAAGCAAAAAATTGTTACAATAATCAAAAATCGCTAAAATTTCAAAAATCTTGACGAAATAATTAAAATTTCTGTGAATTCCGTTAAATAAGTCAAGGAGATGGTGAAAAAATGAACTAAGCCAAAATATAATTGTCGACCTGTTTATCTGACAAACGGTATTCAATCTGATGACCCAGAAAAGTCGAATCTTAATCCCTGATACGAGGGTTTCATAAATATTCAGTGTCGTTATATCACCTCGACTGCCGATCCTGTGAGAGCCTCTGTTTATGTTTACGGGGAGCTGAAACGTCCAGCTGAGAGGACCCCCCTCCCTCCCTCTCCCGCTACCACTCCTCCCCACTACTCCGACACGCTGCGAAAAATCGATATTAGAAGCGCCGCAGAACGCGAACGCTGCTGACGTGCCGAGACAAAACATTTGCACGCTTTCATACTTTTCATTAGAGTCCAAGTAATTCTAGCGTTAGTTTTTTAAATCTTACTTTACTATAATAGATTTTTCAACATATTTATTATTAACTTATGTATGATACTGTGACCTTGAACTAAATTATATATATTTTCACTAAAGCAGCAAAGTAATCATTCAGAGTTGTTTTCATTACAATGTATAAATATACTTTCGAATTATTATTCAAGGCTCCTAAGTTTTAAGACCCAGATACTATTCACCCGTCGCTTAATTTTAACACCGTTCATAGTATAATTTTAGCGTATCAAATATTCTATTTAAAGCCGGAGGTGACTCAGAGGTCAGTTAGTGCGTGCATCTCATTCCACTCGAAAGGTTCAAAAATATTTTAGAAATTAGTATATTATTTGGGTCAATTTTTATAATACCAAAAGTTATTGCTACAATAAATTAAACATGAGTGTCGTAATTATTTTAAACGCGATGATATCCGTAAGTTTATCGTCCTTATAACACTAATACGTGTCCCCGATAAATATAAACCAGGTACGTACTTTTCCCCAATGATATCGCTATTTGACTGCGCATCCCCGATTTCAGATTTCTAGCGTAAATCTTTCCACCGAGATGAATCCCTCGACTGCAAAATGATATATGAAATATTCATTTTACATTTTTAAAATAAATCTGATTGCTGGAACGGTGCTTAAAATTATCTAAACCTAGAACGTGGACAGATATTTCATGGGAACCAAAATATTTTATACCTTTGACGACCCAAAAGCTACAACTGAACTTACCTGAAACAAAAAGAATCACAATAAGCTTAATTGATCCTTACACGTAATATTTTTTTTTTGTATTACCTTCCTCATATTTTGAAATTTAACTTTAAATTCCATATCTAAGTATCATTAACATATAAATATACATAGTTCAGAAACAAGCATTACGAACCATACCATGTAATGAATAATGGTACACATTTTTACTATAACATATAAAAATTTCTTCATGAATATTATATAATCGTGTTAAATATTCTTCGATGTCGAAATTTATTCTAATGTCAAACACTCAAATCCGTAAGAAATATTATCGTCAAAATATAAATGACTTCAATTATTATTTAAATATTAAACATTTAATAAAAATAATACCAATTAAGCTTTACTAGAATACAATGAGGCGTAATGATGAATTAATCATATCATTTAATAATCAAACACAGTTGAATTTATTTAAGTTATGTTAATTATCACTATTTTAGCAAAATTAACAAAATAATAAAAAAACAACTCCAAGTTCAAATACCAAATTAAAATTAAATTTCTATTTATAATCACCTCAGTTTTCCACTCATAAACACAACGTAAAGCTATTTGTTATAAGAACATTATATGATAATGGAATTCAGACATATAAAGTTTCATTACGAGTAATTATAATACCACAAAATTACACAAATATATATATATAA
>DVQP01001040.1:0-17620 GCA_018231745.1 Danaus eresimus | reverse complement strand
CCGAAATATTTTACTTTCATTTAAATGTCTCGCGAAAATCTAAGATCTCATTATTTAGTATAATTGGTTGTCATTGGACGGTGCAAGTACAATATGGTGTAATTCTTGTTTCGATCCTTTCTTGATCAATCCTGACGTTCCTTTTTCAGCTCCAACATAACACAACAAACCCGGATTTATACCCATAGCCTATAAGAGATGATAATCCCTTGAAATCGTTTGGTTCAGATTGTCTTTTTACCCTATAAAAATACAGTCACATTTATTCAGAAATACCGAGACTCCATTTCAGTGTGCGCTTAATTAAAGACAATAGGATGATTTTGAGGCGATGAGCAATTTACGCCACTTTCGCTACTTTGTGGGTTGTAGGGCCTGAGGGGAATACGCTAACGTTACGTACCGCTGACGTAATAGACATAAGATTGTTAAAACTTAAAAGTACTCAGTCGTTTTATTGTTTGGTTCTTTGTGAATTAATATTATTAATTTTAATAAAAAAATTCGGAATAATGTAAATCCAGCGTGAAATGGAATTAACTATCACATCACGATAAATGTCTAGAAGGAAAGATCTCTGGTTAAAATATATTCTACGGCTACTTCCGTACCGTACATTATTCATATTATTTGTCCTATATATTACTCTTATAATATATTTTGAAAAATAAATATGTTTAGATATTACATAAGCAAGAGTAAAATCCGAATATATTGCTTCTGAATTAGAAACTAACATTCGATCATATTAACAACGACTGAAGTGATGATCGCTATATAAACTTCCGTATCCATATTATCACTATAGATTTTTTAAATAAAGATTAACCATTTAACATTACATTTAATGAGACGCGTTTCTTTTATATAATATATGCTGACTGTCATTGTAACTATTTATATATAGTTTCCAACATTATCACAATAAGCTCATTTATGATAAAAATATACGACATATATGTAATTATAAAAAAAACACAATCATATCATTACTATATTTCAGTATTCACATTTACAGTGTATCAAATAGACGACGAGTTAGTCTTAAAACTTATTTCTGTCTGTACTTTTACTTTATAACCAGCTCATTAAAGAGAAGGGAACAAATTTTGCTGCCTACTTTCCCTTAACATGTAGGCATATATCAGTATAGCTATATTACAAAATGAAAACTCTTGCTTCAGCTACACTACAACTTTTGGATCACAGAAGTTATGAGAACAGCCTCATATATCGTCTAATACGCAATTTATATGTAAAAAAAGAAGATAAGCTTATTTTTTGTTGTTACGTAACTAATTTGTAATGTATCATTGTTTGTAAAATAATAATGTTCTAAAAATGTTGTGATAGACATACAGTGCCATTGAAATGTATATTTGAGGATAAAATGTGAAACTGATCAAACGAAGTATTTTCTCATACATTTGTTATCCGATGTAACTTTTTTCTTACAAGCATAGCGTTTTAAAAGATTTTTTAATCCCAGTCAGTATTTGCAACGTTTAATAGTCACTTTGATGCCAACTTCATGCCAGTCGGGTTTCTTTTTACAAAGGGACCACGTCCACAACAGTTAAGTTTCTGTACTGTGTTGTAAGTACGAAATTTCCTAGAAAATCAAAAGAGAAAATCAAACAGTTTATTATTTATAAAATATAATTATATTTTTTCAAAGAAATTATAAACGCTTGTAGTTTATCAATCAAAATTTTTCATAGCGAATTAAATTAATTAAAACTATTGTGATGATAATCTTGCTATAAATGACACATTTTTTGTCCACCGCATCGGAATCATCGTATCATGATCGTCCTGTTCTGAACGACAGAATTTAAGTACCACCATGATTATTATCTTCTTATTCATCTCAACAATACACCGCCTAAGACAATATCCTGTACATAAAATGCTATATAGGCTCTTGGGACGGAGCAATTAAAACAAGACATAGCCGAAGGAACCAGTATTGTCTCTCACCTTATTCCCGACTGCCTATAATTTTGATAATAGACTAGAAAATATTCCTTTGTCTTAAGCGGACTATCTGTTGTACGTTGTTCAATATTTTGCATGAATTCAGCTTTGTTTGCTGTCACTGGTTATCTTAGTCTTCTAATTGCAATAATTATACCGA
Organism: Danaus eresimus; assembly: GCA_018231745.1. Classification (NCBI taxonomy): domain Eukaryota; kingdom Metazoa; phylum Arthropoda; class Insecta; order Lepidoptera; family Nymphalidae; genus Danaus; species Danaus eresimus. The sequence continues at coordinate 15,483 of DVQP01001040.1, read as the reverse complement.
TTTTAGAGTGTATATAATGAGTCGTTAAATCCAAAATTGCAATTTATCTCTCATTCCATTCGGATACCTATAATTAGGTTTAATTTGTTCTCGAGAAAATTGCATTAGGTTTTTAACAATTATTTTGCTGGTAGTTACGCGGTCCAGTGTACGGCCCAACCATTCTCTCTAACTATTGTTAATGACTGTACGAGGGTATAATTGCATTTTTTCACACCCCACTAACAGCTATTTCACTAATTCCGCGGGTTACGGCTGGAAAGTTTTAATTTTAAATTAAATAATGCTTGTACAAGTTTTCAGACCTAATGTGATTTTTTATTCAAGTTATTAGTGTTAAACCTGATTAGCAATAATGAGATCTAAGACTTTTGAGACTATTCACTTAAATGAAACGAATATGTTTCGGATTTCATACGTAATAATACGCATAGTAATCCGAAAAATATTAAATAAAGTCAATTGATAAGCAATATTTTGCAGTTAGTTAGATTTTTACATTTTTGTATGGTTATAATATATACTATATAATATATATAATTATAAGTGTGATCGTTATTCGCTACCACACACATATAATTAACTAATTAATATATATTCAACTGCACAAATAGCAATATCCCTAGTATTTAATATAAAGTATGCGTTGATCCCAAAAACAATTAAGCTTTAGGAACTTCATATTATATTTTATAGTAGGTACGTGGAACCAAAAATAAATCAGCTTTATGTTTATGTTTTTTAATTAATTTCAGTTTTATAATAATGGGAAAATCTAATTTATATACATAAAATTTAAGGCGTTACTTGAAACCTGAAAATTATGTCTTTCACTTTTAAAAGGTTTTCGAATATATGCCTCCATAACATCCAGTAGTGTCTATTCAAGTAACTTTCTCTATAATCATAAAATAAAAACTATTCTACGTCTATTGCCATAGTCCAAAACAGCAAAAGGCAACTTTTGTGTTTGAAGTCCAAACTAATCTTGACGAACTTTCCGAAGAGGCTACTACGCAAATAAATAACTTCGAATAAAATATGAGTGAAACGGCTTTGTGAATAAACTACAGAGAAAAGTTAGAAAGGGTGGCGCACATTTATGTGTGGCTCACTTTAATTTTCAATTTTCAATTTTAGTTTAAATGTTTTAAAGAACGGCATAGACATTTTTTAGTAATTTAAAAATACTATCATACTGTTTTAAAGTGATATCTATTTTTATTATGCGAGTGGTAGCGCCATTAGCATTATACACATTTTCTCTTTGAATGACAATGTCGTCGTAGAAAAATGTACGCTTTTAACTTTTCCTAAATAGAACTATATTCCCGCTAGATTCAACAAAGCTTATTTTAAAAATACATCAAAACGGGAAAGAGAATATTCATTTCACGGGCGACATCAAAAGCTTATAGAAAATATCAAAAAATATAAAAATATAGGCCTCAGGCCAGTAGCGTCTATTAAAGCGAGCCAACAAATAGTAAAACTTAAATAAAGAAGCTTGGCTAGGATCAATTACGTTTTTATAAGACGTCAGTCCTTCCATAATAATATTTTTAGAGCTTTTCATTAAAAATTTCCTTCAAAGAGTGAATGCTTGTCTCATTATTACACCGAATTCGAAACGAAAGTGCGTCGAACGATGAAACTGACTACCTCGAGCGAATCTCTAGTATTCACCGACTTTTAATTAATTTTGATTAGTACTGCATTTCAAGTAGGAGACTATTAAGCTCGTTGGCTACATGAATGATTTATACTGTCAATAAATAGTTTAGTGGAAAATCGAATAAAATATTTCAGTTCTGTAACGTAATAATAACAGAAGCTTTTGATGTCTGTCTCTATATTTTAATGCGACTCAAACATATAAATTTCAACTTTGAAAAGGTTTATTTTTGTTGACAAAAAACCATGTATGCATGTCATTTTCGAATGTATGTATGAAAAGCATAGGAAGATACAGACAGAGAGAGTAAAATGATTACGTAAAATAGGACCTCCAAACAAATGAGCCTTCCAACAGAGGCCTACTTTTTATTTTGAAAGACTTACAATGCAGATTCAATCACATTGGTTTCGAGAGGAGGCTCAAAGGTTTGGGCGGAATCATTAGCACATAAACTGTAGCACAATGCTCAGTACACTTTAATAAAATGTTAGAGTACTTTTGAAATGTTCCTTCACTTTCAGTTAGTTTTTTTTATACATTTATCTCATTACAACATTTTTTTATACTAACGTTTTAGTTGATTAGAATTTTTTTACTATTCTTTAATTTTATGGTCGAAAGTGCTTTCTTTTATTATAGCGTTTTCAAAAGGATCATAAAACAGTTAATTACATCATTAAGAAACCACATCAATATAATCTTCAACTAACCACGATTTTATTAAATGAAATGGAATAATAAATATAATGATAAAATCAAAGTATAAAGAAATACCGACAAATTTAAATGCAAATCCTGACCTCCAAAACTTTTTCAAAGGAGAAATAAAATTCGGAGATTTTTTGACTCTATAAGTACCAAATTTTATAAAATTGAAAAGGAACGAACGGATTTACCAAGTTGAACTTTTTCGGTTATTATTCATAAATGCTAATCCGACGATTTTATTTAAAGTTGATTTTGAGTTATAAAGAGGGTAGTCATATTAATGAAAATAATATTCAATTTATTAATTGTGTTATAAAATCCTTTTGTTTCTATCCAAGTTTATACTTTTAGTGATTTAATGTTGTATTGTTTCAGATCTTGCAATGTCAGAAAGGTGGATAGTTATTTAAGATGGATAAAGTGATTCAGACCACACGGAGGATGGCTTTGCTCTGGATCTTCTCTGGACTAGTCGCTGTGGATGCCGTGAAGGTCGTCATAGAACCTCTTCCCAAAGGTAAATTTTAAAATATAACTTTCATTTAATATGTATAAAAAAGTTTACATAAATGTAATTATAGCTCTAATTAAGAGAAAGTTACAAAGAATTCTTATTTTAAATGTATAAAGAAAAGTTAGTAGCAACTAACTTCGGCAAGACTTTTTGACCTGTCCCTGTCGTTCACAGTAAGATAAACAAAATCAAGCGTCCTCTCTTAATTTACTTTTTTTTAGTTAGAGTCCGGTGTGCGCCCCCCAAACTTCCTCCCCTAGATGCAAGACTTCGTTTTAGTTTCGTTTAATTTCCTATCTCTCTTGTCGTCACGTTTATACCGATGGGCGCACCCACACCAACCTGCTTTTGTTGGACCGCCACTAATAATCGTGCCGAAATAATTTTTATTCGCATTTCTCCATCTATTTTGGGATGCTTTATTGTATTCACATAAATTTTCATTCCGCAGCTGCAAGAAACGGTGATTTCTAAGGAGTTTTTATCTGCCTCCAGTGTTCTTTCTTTTGGAAGTGAGGGTTCCTATTAATATTAATTAAAAGTTTGAATAATTGAATGGATTCGGAATTGTTCCCGTTGTTAGGTTTCTCTGGAAATAAGTCGGCAATAATTAAAACTTGAGAGGAAAATGGGTTCAAGTCCATTATAAATCATCTTTATTATACATGTTTTTGTCAACTTTGGTTCAGACTAACTATACAGCTAATATAATATAATAACAATACAAATAAAAGAAGGATATTAACAAAACTCGCTATGCAAGTCACGAACTTAAAACAGATGCAATTAAGAGCTTGCCGTCGACATACTAATGAACATATTCTTTTATTGTTCAAAAAAAAATACTCGTGAAAATTATGACTCATATTTTGCTTATTGTGTACCGGAATATGAAATATATTAAATATGTGTACAAACAACTGAGTGAACACAACATCGTATTTCTAACTATAAAACAAATAGTATTCCTATAAAATATGAGTATTCTACTTAAATTTGTAATAGGCGGAGCTGACGTCCAAAAACCCATATATACTGGTCGTGACCTTTGCATTAATGCTTGATTTATGGCTTCATTTCACGTGGTGGTGTTATAACGAGCCGATAGTAATCGCCTTACCAATTACATACTTAAAACAACATATATGTTTCAGGATTAACAGTTTAGGCCGGCTTAAGTCCATAAACACAGGTTTAGTAATATGTAATTATTAATTAACCTATTGATTCATAATAAAATTTTAATTATAGCTACTAAAATAAATACAAAAGCATTTCAATTATTATTACGGTTTCTTAAAGTTGTGGAAGAATTAATTGTACAACTCTGAATTACGAAAAATGTTATGGGCTTAAGTCAAATTGAATATTTACCAAATGACAATATAAAATCACTTAGAGTATTTACACAAAAATATTTTGCGTTTAAAAGTATACATTTGACAACGGGCAGTCTTTATCGTAACTCCTGTTTCATTTCTTTTTTAACAGACTCCAGTCTGGAAATTAAGTCTGCCAACTGTCCTTTAATTTACTTGGCGTTTTAAACAATTTAAAATCTTTGTTAGGAGAAACATCATCTAATGACGAAAATTTTATGGACATTCAATTTATGGTAATATGTAATAAAAAACTAAAATTACTATGGTGACACTATCATTGTTTTGCTTTAATTAAGTATAAGTTTATATTACTACTGGTAGATGGATTTAAATAAATTGAAAAAGAGTATATTAAATATACAATACAAATTGTCCTAATCGGAACATGAACTTGCTCTACACATCAACATGTCGGATGAATAGGCCAGTAGATCTACGGCTGCCAATTAAAAGTATGGATGGTAACATGTCTATAACAAATGGTGGACTCATACCACTAACACTGGCTTTAAACTACTAAACAAAGTTTACCATAGGTACAGGGTGTTCCTGTATTCTAAAAATTAATCCTATCTATTAATATTATATATACAAAATGTGTGACAATGTAATCAACACACATAAACAAATAATTTTATTTGAACGTAGGGACAATTAATTGGTTTGTTATGTTTTATAAATTGATAAAAATGAAAGGAATCGTTATTAATCTATAACCCAATATCTAAAAGTTATAACATAGAATATGAATATTAAAGTATAAAATTTCTGTAACCTATTAAACATTGTCAAATAAATACGTAAAATTGCTAATGCTCATTTTGATATTCAGCAATGCATATAATGGAGCACCAAAACGCTGAACAGAATTTATAAAAAATATATATGATTTTTTCATAACACCGCATAGGAACGTGATACGATGAATACTCTTGTTATGAGAGGCCTTTGTCTTGCTGTGAGATGAAATTGTTTGCTATTTTACTATCAATTTGTATATAAACATAACCAGAGGATTAATAAGAAACTACTTCATACGATGTTGTATTGATTCCATTTATATTATAAAAAGAGTTTTCATTTAAGTCATACAATTGTACATCACAGTTCTGAATACTTGTGCTAACATTTGGGTTACATTGTTCAAAATTTATATTGGGTCCTCTCATAAAAGATACAGCCACTTGACTTTTGCCCAAATTAATTTTCCCGCAAAGACGGAAATTACAAAGTTCTCATCCAGAATTGTATTCTAGCAACAAAATTGCGATCCCTTTAAAGCTGACATTGAGAATGGAATGTTACTTTTATTTCTGTTACACAATAGAATCTAATTGTTTAATTCCTTAAAATAAAGTCCTATTTGAATATTCGTAAAAAGTTAAAAATCTACTCATTACCTATTTATAAGGTGTGTAAATATGTGAAAAATAAAATGAGGTGAAATTTACAAGAATCTAACCCCCTTTTAATTTAAAATAACCTGAACAGATTTCTTTTCCGTTTTTTATAAATGTTGGTTAGTTTGTAAGCACCCTGTTTGTTTTCACGATCGCCCCGAGCGAGCGATTTGTGTCGCAGAAATAAATGGCCGTCCGATTGACTGGCATACACATATAACACGGCCAGTCTCAACACAATGTAGCTACACGACATTATTGTTTTTATTATAGACATTTTGTTTATTATCTTAGCCTCTATAACGATAACAACCAAAGCAAAATCTTTAAAAGAATGCACGCTAATACCAAGCATAAAAATGCTTGCAACGACTTAGGCTATTTCTACGGAATTGCTTTGCTTGATAACATTTTACTTTTATTCAAGAGTATAACAAAAATGTCCTCTAGGAAATGAGGGAAAAATCCACTTTGTGGTAGAAAGTCGTATCCCACGGGATGCCATAAGCAGCATGATTAACGTCGTCTACATAAATAACAGTTACTCTCCGTCAGAACAATACACGAAAATGACGTGACATGACTATTATTTACTTTGCGGCATCAACTAATAGGTGTCGTATAAAAGTTGTGTCAACGAAAAAAATTGCTTTCCATTACATAAATATGACTCCCAGAACTACAACTGACTACATTCATGAAGGTTTTTTTCATCAAATCGATAAAAAAAACAAAACAGGAATCTCTTTTACATAAAACAAAGGAAATTAGCTTTCAAACTTCTAACACGAGAGATCAAGTAGAGTCCCGAAAACAATAGGAAGAGATCTCATTTCAACCCCAAATACGTTTTCGATATTCAATAACACGCTTCAAACAGGATCACATGAAACTCATATCAATATAGACCGTAATATTGTAAGTAAAAAAGCATATAGCTCTAACAATATAATATGAAAAAGTGAATTTGATGTATTTCAACTGTTATAACTTTATTTATTCCTTAAAACAATTATTATTGATATAAATTTAATTTTAATAACATGAGAATAAAAGATTTTTTTTTCGTAATATCTGGCAATTATTGGTTGATATAATTTCATATTTTCTTTAACGATCCTGTTATAGTAAAATTCCATTTTAGTGCATAATAAATTTTGAACTGCCTACAGACGAAGTTAAAGTAACTAAACTCAAAATTATTATTTTTAAATTTATTAATTCGTCTTCTTGACGTATCCATAAATTCTTTATTCGGTTATGAATTAGTAACATTTATATGGTTCGTCATCGTTGGTATACCTTAATATAATGTACTTAAAAGAAGCTTTACATATGTACCGGCTGACGAAATGTGGGCGTTTTCGGAAATTGGATATTTTGGTTCCTACCTGAAATATTATCAGTTGTAGAGAAGACTTGCGAAACATGCCTACTTCCTAAGAACTTGTTTAAATATCTGATTAGGGACGGAAATATGATATTACGTTATGAATCAAACTTTACTGGTATAACAAAAAATATGTATTTATGAATTAAATTATTGCTGCAAGATTTTTTTTTTACATTTCCTATATAAATATTTGTTTTGTTTATAAATATTCTTTACACTCTTCAGGAAATTAAATACGCTTGTTTAAAAATTTTTGTTAGTTATATTGCATATAAAATACTACTTAACTTAATTCCAAATGGTCTTTTAAACCAACAATAAAAAGAATGAAAACAAAGTGTAGAATTATGCCTAAACAGTTTATTTTTCCCTGCTCGGCAAACATTAGCTGCAAAATAACTCAGACAAGTTTATTTTAAATAGCACCTTACCACATTGTTAAAGAGACAAACTTAAAATTTACAACATTGTTTTAGAAGGTAACCACAAATCACTTTACAGACAGGAATAAACATAAAACCGTTGGAAATAAATAATTTTGTAACAAAATGTTTTCTAGCTCTGGATACGTAGATAAATGTTTCGCCAAAGACAGCAATAATCAGAAATAGTAAAGTGAAAAAAGCCCTCAACTATTAACGTATTCTAGTCAGAACATCCTGACCTTTCAACATCATTCCAACTGGAATCATCACTGCGGATAAAAAGTCGATTACCCTTGTTTACGCACCAAATAAACTTTTCTCCTCATTGGCTGAGATAAAGCAAGACAGAGATTAAATTCGGGTTTTGTTTGCATTAAGGCCCCATGTAAACGATCCGAAGTACCAGCACCAAAATATCATTTGGCATAGCCTAATGGGCTCTGAAGGAAGGTTGCTTACTTCTTATTTGGCGTGTTGTAATGAGTTTTGTAGCGAGAGGGGTCTTGCAGCGCTTTGAAGTTAACGTGCGATTCGAACCGTTGATGTTGTTAATGTTATAGAAAATGTGATTTTTGCCGTTAAAGGTAATCGAAAGAAAGCGTTCGATCATATGTTTTAAAATACATCACAAATTGACTATCAAGTGTTATGTAAATAGATTCAGCTTTGTATATTCTTTTGAGTTACGAATAAGTAATGATAGTAGTTCTACAAGAAAATAATACTGGTTTTATATATACTAGTGTATTAAAAGAAAAACATACATATTCATCTTTTTTATGCAATCGTTAACCATGTTATATTTTCATCTCTTTGGTTTCAGCGTAATTTGCAATAATTTATGTTAAAACTTGTTTTCTTTGTTAAAAAATGTAGGTTCCCATATTGTAACTACTAACAAGAAGCATATTTTCAGAAACATTACAAATTATTGATAACAAGCTTTAAAATAAAGTCTAGGTTAATTATATGACTTTCGTGAGGATTGATTTAAATAAAAATAATATCATCGGATGTGCTATCGCGTTTTCTATTATTTTGAACAACATAATTCCAATGTTTCGGTTACCTTACAACAATCGTGTTTACGAGCAGACGAGATGAATTATCCTATTTTTGATCACAGTTGCAACGAGGTAACCGAAACATTAGAAGTATGTTGCTTAAATAAACAAAAACGCGATAGTAAATCCGAAAATATTCGTTTCATTTAAACCGTAGCTTGCTTTGTTTTAGATATATGAACTTTATATAAAACAAACAATTTCTTTTACTTGTTACTCAACCTTCAAATGGTTCATTATTATAGAACTATAATGTATTTCCACGTTAGCACTCCTAGTAGTAAGTGAAAAACTATAAAAAATTGGTAGTCATTATATATATATATATATATATAACATATGGTCCTTTTTCAATAAGAATAATTAAAATTCTGGTTATGTTTTATTTCATAAAATATATGTTCGATGTCAAATCAATTTTTCATGTCGCAATATTTTACTTGTTTGTTATCTTTGAACCTTATCACAGAGTAATAGTCCCGAACGGATTTGGTAATTTAAAAAAATACTAGTTCACATTAACAATTTTTTACAACACTGCTTCAATTTGGTCTCGGAAATAACGTTAAAGTAAAAAAATATTGTTATTATGAAGTAACATAATAGCTCGAATTTTTGATCTTGAACTGAAAAGAGGGTAGTTATAAGTTTGACATCGATACCTGTGTCCAAAATTTTTCATTTGAAAGCCAGTTTCCTTGTTTGATTCTAAGCTTAATTACCATTAAGCTGTCATTCCTAAAGTGTACGATTATCAGCTATTTTATAAAAAGATATGACATTGTCGACATAGGTTTAGTCAAGACAATTATGTGCGTCTTAAACCTTTAAATCACAATTAATTCGTAAAGGTTTCTTAAATATTACAAACCATAGTCATATAAATATGCATATGGCAAGCAATATAATAGATTTTACATTAAAGTCAAAATATATTTCGTTTAGGTAAACCGTTCTTAATTTGATGCCAAAATATATTGCTATTTTTCTATTTGATTAATTATAGCATAATAAATTATTTCATATGTCATTTACGGTTCTATATTTTTATATTCCATTCCTTATACGCTGTCAAGGCAAACTGGTATCCTCAATTAGGAGTAATTGAGTCTATGAACGTGACAGGAAAAATATAAAAAGCATTAGTGATTTGTATTTAGTATGGCTTCCGATCAATAAAACTGATATTACACAAAATAAGAAGACTCACAAAAGTATTAATTATTTTGAACAAAGAAACCAGAGGTAATAGTTTTGGAAGAATCTTTGTGTTGTCACTTCGAGTTTGCTGTACGTATCCGAGTAACCTTCTTTTAGGTTAGCAATGTTGTTGTTAGTTTACGAGTTACGTTAAAACCAAAAGAAACCTTTCTCGAAAAATGTTTTTATTTCCTATGTCCATGAAATAAAGTGAAAACTTTATGTATTACAACATGGCAAACCTCTTCTATTACTTACACACATCTTGTTACACCCTATATATAGTTTTCATCTACCACAATTCAATGTTGTTTCTTTCATATAGATATGACTTATATTTAAAAATAACAAAACAAATATTTTATTCCTCACTAGTATTTGTAAGCACGATCCCACATTGTCAATCATGACAAATAACTTGTTTTGTTTTGTTTAAAAATTCTCATGATGTAGTAACATCTTGTTTGAGTGGAATATACCGAAAACAAAATGTATTAAAATAATGTGCTCGGATAGAAACACGTTTCAGCAGTGGTCGCGGTCTGATATGATCCTAAGTCTCAGGGGATCGAGACCCTAATTGGACGTGGGCTGCCTTAGAATCGTCCGTCGATTATTTAATCTTTTATACCGGTGTCTTACATTTTACGTTCTCCAGTACACCTTGGTGAGTTATTAGAAATATTAAATTTTTTTATATTTTATTTTCAATAATTTATTAAATTAAGTTTATTACAAAAAGTGGACCATTCAACGGAATCTTTATATAATTAATGTTGTTATTTTTTCTTAAAATTTTATTAAAAAAATTAGGAACTTCAAGTTTAAATAGTAAAGTTTAAATGTAATACGTCTTTAAATCTTCATTATAATATGAATCGGACTGAAGAAACCATTCCATTTCAAACTTTAATACGTGTCATAAACTAAGAGACTCGTACGTCTTTATTTCTAAGAAATGTAAACAGGCAAGGTGTCGGTAAGCGCTCATCTCTTCCTTTTGAAAGCAGTGCTTTGAAAACATTTCATGTCTTATTTTTAAGTTTACTGACCCCCTTTTAACCTTTACACAACAAAAGAAAGTAGGGTACGTATAATAATGCAAGGTTAAGAGCTTTGCTTTTCCATGGATTTCTTTGTAATTCTTTTTCTGGAACTTTTCACGTTTTCATATTAAGAAACTGAATAAGTATGCGTCTGTGAACGTATGCGTGCTTTGACCAAGATAATAACAGACCGTATTTGTACAAGAAAACATATGTAAAGCTTCACATATTTCCTTCCGCCGCCGTCGTAGAATGTAAACAATAGACGACAATTTGTTTGTGGGGAGCTAATCTTGAATCTACTATTAGCCTCCCGTCAGTCGTCTGTCCTAGTCAATTGTCCAAGACAAATGAGTTTCATATCTGTCCTACTGACACTGTATTAAACCATCCTCATGCTTAAAGCTACCCTTTGGAAACAATGGATTCTGTTATTTCTGGTTGTCTATTCATGATTAAATATATTTGGGTCTACATAAAATCAAGAATCATCTACCTAAAAATATTTCTCAGAATATTAATATGTACACGTCTAGACCTTTTTAGACAATATATATTTCAAGTTCATAATATCTTAAGTTTATTTTATTAGAGCGACAATCTAGTATTTTAATATTTAGCTAAGTAAAAGCAAGTAAACCCTGCAGCTATATTATAATAACTCGTTAAATTTCTCTCTTGTTTAAAGAAATCTAAATGTACTCAAACATCATATTAAGGAGAAGTACATATATTATGAATGAATAAGAAACATAAAGTTTCTAATAATTATATTCCTCTATTAATTCACTATTCTGAAATTTGTCATATCAAGCAAATAAGGTCCTGGAATGAAGAAAAAATTTTACAATAGTCTGCTTAAGATATTTCAAATTGATATTATTAATTTGAAAACAGTTTTTTCATCTTTTCTGTATTATTCTCACAGCTTACATTAGATGAATATATTAAGTTTAGGAAACTTAACAATTTTAGTCTCATAATAACGTTAATAAACGTCATTAAGAAATTATAAACACAAAACCTTTTTCTCATTTCTTTAAGAAGGCTTTGAAATTAAACACAAAAACTATTGTCTATATCTATTTGAAGAGTTTGAAAATGTTTAATTGTTTAAATTGTTTTTTTACATACATACCGGTGATAACTTCAAAAACTTCTCACCTTAAAAGTAATGATGGTGAGAAAAAATCAAAATAATTTGTCGACTAACTCCGTCATCAGGAAATGTAATTATAATGCTTTTGAAATACATAAATAATGCATGGATGTTTGTTTATCTTTAATATAACTTTTTATCAATTTAATGTAATGTAGCATTTACAAATTAAAACTACAATTTATATGTGTGATCTGATGCATAAAGAAGTGCTAAATTAAATAATTTAGAGAAATCATAGAAAACAAATAAACGAAATTTAGTTCCTTTTACAAATAGACGTATAATTATAATGTCGAGGTATAAAATACTATTAGAAATCTCAGACAAACCGCGCTACAATGAATAAGCGATGTAACTAACAATTGTTCTTGTACATTCAACTTCAATTCAATTGTGGTATAGGATTAACTACTCAGTGCGAAGCTACCGAACTCCGTCGACGATATCATTTCTCTCTAATATTCAATTTAACTTTGACACTTCGCCCATCCAACAAAACCTCTGCCAACTTTTAATGTTAGGAATTATAAATGACATTTTTTCGTAATGGAGTCGAATTCTTTTTGTTTAAACCGGACTTAGTTTGAATAACATTGTAGTAGTCCATAAAATCGATTCTGAGAGTAATTTTAATTAGATAAATTTATATGTTAAACATTAAAGTATAACATGAAACTATTTGGCTGGATAGTACGTGTGATAACTACGCTTAAGCGAGACATTTAAGATTCTTATTATATTGACAAATGATTAAAATTTCTTAAAACTATGTCTTTGAAGTAGATTAACTACTTCCGTTTTATATATTTAACTATGAATATCAGCAATTTCTGCTTTTATCCAACATTAAAGAACCATTTCATAGTACAGTTATATTAATTATAAACGATATTTTTAAGAAATCATTCGTTAGTGTTTGGTCCGAAGCTAACTTTCAATATAAATCTTAATAGCTGTGTATTGTAATTTAATTCGTGCATACTCTACGTTATAAAAGCTTTCAATAACAAGAATATATATTAGTTAGTCACGAATATGTGCGGTACATTAATCAATTATATATTCTCACACACATGTAAGTAACTTTAAGAATAATCATAAACTTATGCAGACGCCTAACCAACTCTTAACTAGCAATTCGTAAAGTGTAACAAGTCCTTAGACAGCCTTTGAATTTAAAGGAAAATTGTAACCGATTTCTGAGCACGTCGAACCCTCGACAATGTTCTAATGGAATTGTTGTATTATGCCTTTGAGTTATATCGAAGTTGCTGTATATTTTCTCCATAATTATATGTTAGACGTCGATAACAGAAAGAACCTCATTTAATTTATTGTTCAATAGTTTTGTTTTGAGAATATATAAATATAGCAAGCTAAGAGCATAACAGAACGATATCTTTAAAAAACTGCTTAAATTCAGAAACGCTTTTTGTGTTGTTCTTCAATTGTCATTTTAAGTCACTTAACTCTTTAAATTATAAAAATTTGTTCACAAATTGAACATATGTATATACGTTTGGAGACCCTTATATAAGTGTAGTTTTTTTTTCATCTTTAAAATATTCAGGTAATCAGCTTCATGACAATCTAAATTTACCTATAAATCTATGTACTAGCGATATCTTGGCTATCCACAGAATATTCTGATCAAAAATATCATATTAAATATTTTGAGAGGCTAACTGTCTAATAGTAAAAAACGAATAACACTTTTAACTTGAATGTACCCGTATGAAATTTATAGTTTATAACTCATCAACTCCTGGATTGTTTTTTTATGTTCAAAAATTTTATTTAGCTATTGTAACAAGTTAACTATGGACATGAATTAAAAACCATTTTTTCGTAAGAGACAATTATTGTATCAATTTGTTGCTTGGTTTTTGTAGTCGTAACATTCGTTTCCAAAAGGTTGTGTAAGGTGTCACTCATATACACATTATAATAGTTAAAAAATGTCTTTTTAGATTCCTGTCACTCGATCGGGATATCAGTTTAGGGCTACAAAATTTAATTTACGATCATTTCATTAAAAAGAGTTTATTTTTAAATTATTTATCCTTATTATAAACCTTTAAAAGTAATTAGATGTAAAAATGTTGGCGAAGTAAGTGCTAAAGAAAAGGTGCATTTTATTAATGCCGAAAATTAAAATTAAAAAAATATCTAAAATATCATCAATGTTAATATTCAATTAATGCTTTTTACTAAAGTAAAAGTAAGTTATCAAGGCTCTTGAAAAATTTCTGTTTAATTTAAATTGTAGTTAGAAATCGTATGGTACACTTTTGATACAGCGCTGAAATTAACTGAGCACGTAAAAGAACTGTTTATTTTTAACCTCTTCCTACCCTTTGACCGAGCTTAGTGCTTCTGACAGGCAATTTTCTATATAATATTGTATATAAAGGTCTATAAAATAAATAAAACATTTTTAAAGACTTCATTAGTTGTTAGTTTTTTTTTTCAAAGATAATTTTTCATGTTTTTAGTATAATGATTTGATTTATAATCACTTTAAGAAAATGGAATAGACAAATTTGGAATATTTATAGTGTTTTTTATAAAAATAAATAGGTTAAAATCAGCTCTACCGATCTGAGTTTAACTAGCTTTATCTCAAATAACGCTCGAGCAATTTTAAGAAAATGTAGTATAACTTCTGGCAAGATAAAAATAAGTAAATTTCAAATAAAAATCATCAATATAAGACATTTACACAATCCATTTGGAAACATAAAGTTAAAGTATTATTTATAATAATAAATAATTAAAATATTTTAGTCTAAACTTATCAGACCGTGATAGCGTTCTAAATAGACAGTTTAAGTGCAAAACTGAATAAAGTCACATTGATTGAAGCGAATTCTAAATATAATTCGTTTACTTTTACAGATTTGGAACTAAAAAGTGGTTTTGGTGTCCCAAAATACAGCTTTTCTAAGCTATTACTGCCCATTTGCCTTGCTAAATTATCAACAGATTATTTCATTACAATACTCATATTATTTAGACTTGTTACAGCATAATAATTAAACGGTATTTTTTTTTTCAAGGAAAAAAACTAAATGTTATATCATGACAACAGAGACCTCTTAGAGACTAATTTATCATATACAAAAATATGTTTTGTACATATGTGTCTTATGAGAAGGATATTTGAAATCGAGAAAAACTACTGTGGTATAAAATGAAGGTTAAGTTGAATGCTCTTACCTTAAACGTAGCTGCGAAAGAAATAGTTCACCTAGCTCTTACAATATTTAGTAAGTACTAAAGAGCTCGTATTTAAAAAACTGTTAAATAAACTATAATTTCAATAATTTAAATTAAAGGTATAACCTTCTTATAATTGTTTGACTTATAATAATCGATCATTATATTCGTAACTGTATAAAACTAAGGCTAATATGATGATTATAGAAAATAATTGGTACAAATTTCATCGAAAAGAAAGAACCCTGCCCTTGCCTTATTGTCAAATACTTTTCCTTAAGAAATGTTGTGT
>DVQP01001039.1:0-17623 GCA_018231745.1 Danaus eresimus | reverse complement strand
TGTGTGTATAGATTCTATACATGATCACAAACTACCCTAAGCGGTTTGTTAGTTAGTTCGTGATCATTTTGCCTAGTTCCGAGAATCCACTAGTTTTTATTGTTAGTACTGAGACATACTGTACCCCAAGACGTCCCATTGACACAGGCGACGAATGAAGTAAAGACAATGTTATATATGTTTACGATAAAAAATCGTGATATAACAAAGGATTATTTTTAATTTAAACCGTATGAGAAAATGAAGTTATCATCAAAAAATTAACATTTTGTATAAAGTTAATTAGAATTCCTTTAAATTATAGGAAATGTTGAGCGGAAGATCATTATATTCCTATATTAAATCCTCCCAAGCGAACAAAGCCTATTTCAAATGATAGGATTTCAATCATTCGCAACAATGAATAAATAAATTTTAAACAGCATTGGAGACCATTCGTCAATGTGGATAGCGAATCAAGCAAATAACTATAATATAAGTTTGACGGATAGTTCTGTGAGGGAATCATAGGAACTCTACCTACCTGTTTGATACCTGTCCCACAAATAAGGAAATGTCAGTCCGATGCCGGCTAATGATGACCCGGTTGAATAGCTGTGATATATGAATACTTATTAATCCCTATACTTTCTCCTCTTGAATCAACAAGTAAACTTTTAATTAACTCACGATTTTTCATTATAAATCGTAATAATATGTGCTCTTTGCGATACCAAAAACTTACAAAACTGCGAATGCTACAAAACCGGTGAAGTAATCAATCAAATTCCAACAAAAAAATAAGTCATTAGATATAATAGAAGCTTAAAAAAAAATCGAATTTCTATTGTATTTTTAGGTTTAAAACCAATAAATTCGAAACCAAAATAAGGCAACCTAATTGATGGGAAACAAGCCAGTCTGTTTTCGCACCATAATCTGCTTTACAACGAAGGCACCCCGCAATCCTGATGCAAATGCGTGCACGAATTGCAATACGAATGTCGGATATAGAGTAATGGTCACAAGGATGAAATAAAATCGTTTATAAAGACATGCGATTCCGATTTACTTAAAACCACCTACATAAGGTATAATCAATTATATAGATCCACGTGTTTCGAATAGTAATTTTCGTAATTACTTTGCTACCGTCTTTATTTTCTCTCCAGATTGATAATAATTTATACATACATTGTGTTATAAGCAACATCAGTTCGCTAAGCAAATACCTCTCATCATCTCAGTGTGTAATCATGCGTCCAGAACGTACGTAAGTAATTTTCTGCATGGTATGCATTGATTTGATTTGATACTGTCAAAAAGTTAATCAAATCCTGTTATAATTACTGAACAGATGTAATTTATATCCTCACAGGATATTAACAACAAAATATTCGTGGAATAATAAATTAATTTGCAACATTTTTCATAATAACTTTTACGACATATGTACATAGGCATACTCGTATGCGTTTTCATACTTCGATAAGTTTTAACCATTTTTTAGTTTACCACATTGTTTGGTTGTAATAGAAAAATTATATTATATGTATCCTTAAGAGCAATTATCTTATATATAAACAGAAAGTATTTGTGATCGGGTACATGCTAAATATTGTTGAACCGATTATGCGAAGGCACGCAAGTAAACCATAAATTTATCTCAGTCATGTTCTTAAGATACAATAGCATACGTTTCTTTTATTAGATAATCGTTATTTTTTGTTATATTAATCAAAATATTGTTTATATTAAGACGCCGTGTAAACGCTAAAGCATTTTATTATACTTTTTAAAGTATGATAAAGTGTTATATTTTTATTAAAAACTTTAATTTGATGGTTTTGTCATAAGGTTATACTTATTTGTTATTTATTTTTGACTGGTGTATATTAAAAATTTGGTTGTTTTTTATTACATAATAAGTCTTTACGTATCCAAATGTCTTCTTGTAACTGTTTTAAATTTATTTGGAAATATTTACTATATGGGAAATGTTATTGGGTTCAAGAATTAAATTGACATTATAATAATCATTATTACTAGCATTCGAATAGAAGCAAAAAAATTATAGAGCAAATATTGCTTAATTAATCTTAATCTTAATACTTTAGTTTTCTTTATACTCTGTCGGATTTATATTAAATAAGTTGTTTATTATAACAAGATTATGATGTACATATTTGCATACTTAATTAGTCCTTAATGTAACTACTAAATTAAGTTTTGCTGGATGCTTCCCACAGATTTAGACCGCCCGCGGACCCGGATGTTCTCTCTGTGCCTAACAATATATATATATATATGTATATATTTATAGACTAGTCCATACATTATATTTATATGTAAGTTTTATAAATACACTATCTGTGCCCGTGGCCTCGTCCGCTTGGAATTGTTTTTATAATTACGCGTATGAATAAAAATTATTAATATTTATAAAATATCTGTAGCCTTAATCAACCATTATATCAGCAATCTGATAGTGCTGGTCCCGTCAAATAAACCCAGCCGTTTAGAGATTGATAGATTTATGTGAATAAAAAGATAAAAAATAAGTTTTGTTATTTGTAAAATCATTAAGTAAAGATATATTATTTTAAAATTACAAATAAACACTTAATTATATAGATGAAATATAGATTTTTTTTTTTAAAACAGCTAATTTATTTATTACTACACACTTTTTATTAGCTTAACTGAGCAATAGCTATTGAATATGTGCCTCAAATAAAAGTATAAATATTTTCTCAATACATTCATAATTTAATGAAACGTGTGCTATTTATAATCATTGCTATGAAGATAAAAGAATAACAAAGGCAAATTATCGATGTCATAAACAATAGTGAGATATGTAACCCACCAGCGTGCAATGTAGCCGTATGGTATTTACCAGATGTTTTATAAACATTAAATCTATAGTAATATTTTATTTGCGTGGCCGAGCCGAGCTTAGATACTATCTAATAATTCGTTCAATAGAATTAAAACAAGATATCGAAGCGAGGCGCCCTTAATCAAGCGCAAGATCTTTATAAACCAGCACTCGATGGTTGTGTACGATGGGTACAATGGTACAGCAAGCGCTGTCTTATGGGAAACTCTTTAGCATATATTTATTTAAATGTAACTAAAAGTTAGTTACAATTTCTATAGCGTTTGACATCTGTTATAATTTATTTATATATATGTATATATGTAGACATAGTAAATGAGGCTGTAATATAAACATCTCAAGCTATTGTAAACGACTTTATCGGTAACGTAAAACGGTCCCAGCTTTTTACTATAGTAATCTCGAATGATTACCTATTCCTTGAAGATTGGCGATCAGGAGATATACAGAGTGCAGGGGAACCAAAAGCCGAGTTTAATCTATAAAATATCTTTTTAAGAATTTCACGTTGAGTTATTTACTTGTGGCTAGTAATAATCTTGATCTCTAAGCGCGAGTTAGATTCCAAGCGCCGTTTTGCTAATGGTTGTTGTCAGATCGGCACGTGTCTATGGTCGCGTGCCGCTGTCGCTTGCACACAACGATCTAATCTCGGGCACGAATGCCGACGTGAGGTGTGCCCCTTCACACGTGATTGTTCCACGCAAACCAACTTAGAGATCACATCTCCTTGATGCGTGCCATTTTAAGACTGGTCGAACTGGTCGAATCATCTGACCATTTTTGTGCAAGCTTACGCATTCTTTTGAAATATGTGGGAAGGTTCTCGTTTTTTTAGTAGAGCGCTCTTAATCTTGAGATATTTTATTTGAAATTCCTGCGTAGATGCGGTTCTTTTCTTATTTTTTTATTCCTTCGCTTTTATAGATTATTTTTAGTTTATAAGAGGTGTTTATTACTTTTTATTGGACATTTTTTATGTAGTGTATACAACAGAGACGAGGACCAGATTATAAAAAATGTAATAGCCACCATAATGTTATTAGAATGTCATGTCATATTGTATTTTAAATTATTATGTATAAATAATTTAAACATACGCCACTATGTGCCTATTTCCATAAGGTTTAGGTTCCAGTATATGATTTTATGTTCTTGACGCTTTTTTATTTGTCAAAGAAATGTAAATTATTTTCTGTAAGTTCCCATTTGAAACCTTATACTTTATACGGGCCTATTTCTGTTATTTTGAATAACTATTAAAAGGTCCGTGACATTGCGTTATCACGCAATAGTGACCGTCGGATTTATTGAATATAAGACAAGAGATAAGACATGCATAAAACATAACGAGAGCTTTTAATTTATTTGTAAATCCATTAAATTACAAGGAATTTTAAGATGCCGAATTTGTTTTGTCTATATTGACTCATAATATAACATTCATCCGTAAAGATAAATATAATAAAGTTTTATTTTAGAGGTGGCTTAAGAAAAAGCCTATTTAATTTTTCCTATTAGCTTTGAAGTAGGTTCCATAAACTAAAATTTCAAAAAGTTAATACAATGATGAGTCCAATATAAAAAATATTTGTTATTTGATATATTAAAAACTGTATTGTTTTTTATAGAAAAAAATTTAAATTATTCATTTGATAAATATATTACATTATACTTCACATTATGGCAGGTCATTTATGGTCATAAAAAAAAAATTCCTTGCGTAATCAATATATAGGTCATTTATGGTTGAATTATTTAAAACAATGTTATTATAATAAAAAAACAGAAATACTTTTTTTACTTTATTGCAGGTAATTGGCAATTTGGACGGATTAAATTAGTTAATATAAAAGTTTACTAACACATACATTATAAGGCACTAGCTCAATATTATAGTTTCAATAGACGTAGCAAATTTTAGTCATAAGCATCTATTTTTAATTAAGAATTTATATATTTAATTCGTACTCAAAACATAAATTACACAAAAATAATTATTCTAAAATCTAAATCAATAAATTACGATTCGGGATGGTCGTAATATTTAGTTGATTGACTTAGGTCGCAAAATCTGTAATCTACTTTAAAGGTACGAAATATTCGATTTCCACTTATCACTATTACTCATTCCGGCTAAAACTAAATTATGGTACAATACGCGGACGAAGACGCGTATAGTAAAAGCGACTTGATCACGACCAAACCCGATTTGACTACGGAGAAGGGGACAAGCGAGTTACACTCAAAGCTTACAACATTCACTCTAAAGTCAAACACAAATGACTTAATATCGATCATTCATCCACATTCGATCACGCTCCTTGTCGTCCCCGCCTCCGAGTCCATGAAGTCGACAAAGTAGTAATAGCTATAGATTTTAATCTCAGGCTAAAACCACTACTACGCTACTATTGCTTCATACTGAACCTAAGCTAATCAGAAGTGCCTCTGGGCGCGGGAGAAACCGGCATCATAAACTTTGCAGAGTGAATTAGGGTTTGGTCCAGGCAGGAGTTCGGCTTTAGCAGCTGCTCGTCGTCGCTGCCAACTGCAGGTCCAAGCAGCCAATACGACTAACTGTACAGCAATGAATGCCGCTCCAGCCAATAAAGCACCAGCAGCATTAACACACGTAGCATCGCTCTCTCTAATGTAAACGCTGTCTTCGGTGACGTTCTTTGCTTTCTGTTTGTCAAAACCGAACTTGTCGGTGATTTGAATAGTTTGGACGAGAAGCATATCGTCAGTGGGAGTTGTCGAACGCCTCTTCCTACGTCCATATGATGAAACTGTGCGCAATTCATTAGGACCTCCGTCACATTGAACGGGTTCGCAAGTCGGCATACAGGGTGTCACTAAGGCACGGAATTGTACTACTTCTGATGATGGGAACTTAAATGCATCAAAGTGTGAAAGCAGGGTCTGAAAACAAATAAAATATTTAATATAACACTATAAATAATACTTTTTTCGGTGGATTTGATGATTATTTTTTTTAAGTTGGCATATTTAAACTTTAAAAGAATTTTTAATTACCTTTCCGCTTACAGTAGATTTATAGAGGGGTCCCATGATAAAGTGATCAGTTGGACAACCGTAGCTATCGATGAGAGTAATTTCACTGGAGTCGACGCCATCCATTGCGACAAGTTCTCGAACAAAAATTTCGAATGGTGAATTTTGATCCATGATTTCGAAGCGAAGTGCCTAGAAACATTTATTTATTATAGTTATACTTAATTTAGACTTAATGTCAATAATATGGTTTTCTAAACGATTATTTACCAATGGATCTCCAACTTCAGCGGAGACAATAGTGTCGTCTCCACTTCTATCAGTAATTCTCATAGCTACGTTGGGTGAGTCCACGATAACTTCCTCTGTTAATCCTGTCTGGATCTCGCCCTGAATTCCAAGGTCGACTTCATTAGCTACTGTCTTGTTGGTCAAGTCATATTGACAAGTTACCGCTAAACCAAGATCAGAAGAAGTAACGATAGTGTCGTGATGTTGAATAACGACGTCATTCAGATATCTGGAAACAACAACAAACAAAAATGTATAATCTAACAATTCAATATGTTATATAAAAATTGTTTCCGTCGCAAACTAAAAAAAATTTAAATAAAACATATTGCGTAAAGTTTTTACCTGCCAAGTCCATTTTGCTTAACATTGCAATCGATATTATTATATTCCATATGAAGTTCGAATTCGAGACTTTGTTTAACATCCACAACGCATGAATTGGGACTTCCCTTGGCATAAATTTTGCCATCGAACAATTTAGATGTCTGAATTCGAGCTACCATGTCACCTGCCCGACAGTCAATGGATACATTGTAGCACGAAGAAAGTTCATAAGTGGCAGCTTCGGGTACTTCCAAGTAGGGATCCTGGGAATGAAAATCAGAGTAAGAACTTATTTCTATAAAAGTTGTCAGTTAATATTACAATAGTAATTTACCTGGATATCAGCGAGCGTGGCTTTTGAATGGTGGGAAAGACGGCACACATGATCTCCCGTGTCCCCGTGATCATAAGAATGGCAACGGAAAGGCGAGTTGAGACACAATTCACGACATTCTTCGATCGTTTGAACATCCTGGTACACAGAGTCAACCGTCTTGAGAATGCGTCCGTTCATCTTTTTAAACTCGCAAAGCTTTGTAGGCTCCTCCACACAATTATTCTCCAAGTAGTCAACATCTTAAAATGTTAATTTATTAAATTAATATCTTTTATAGTATACAAACGTAGATAATTTTAAAACAGTAGATCTTTACCCTCGTTTGGCTGGAAGGCGCTGGTTCCAGCTAAAGTGATACGATCCATGTTCGACAGAACACATTCACCTGTTTTGTTGTTATAGTTCGCCGATCTGAAACAATGAGATTTTCAATGAATGCTTCTCCATGTGAATTTTCTCAAGATTAACCGACTAATCGCAACACTAAGTTTTTAGATCGCGCCTTAATATTCTAATTCATTTCATATTTATTGTATATGTATAATAAAGAAGATGTTCTTGTTAAAATAATTAATAATTATTGTTATTAAATTACATTTAATAACTGTAAAATGAGAATTATTTTTGATCCGTTTACGAAAAAATAAAGCAATTGTATATACGCAGCCCTTTTATTGCAGGCGTACAGACATTGCTGTGTTCGTTTGACCCCAGGTCCTTTATAACTTTATAGTGACCACCCGGACAAGGACAATACTATCTGTGTTCATCTCGATCAATATTTTCTCTTGATTTATAATAGATCTTAATCGTCATGACCTCTGTGCCTAGGAGACTGTTTTATAGATTTTCTATGCATTTTACTTTTATCTATAATTATATGAAAATTAAAAACGTCTATTTAAACATATATATGTTTAAAATATACATATATTATGAAAAATGAAATGTTTGTACTGGTGGAATGAAACTACATCTTCATTTGGAATGCTAAATCAACTCAATTATATTCCGATAGTAAAACGGACATAAATGTAAAAGTTATTGTTGTAATAGTTGTAAATTCAGCTATGAATTTTGCGGCACTTGGTAGAAGTTTTAGCTGAAAGATCAATAAGATATTTAATTATTTAATTTATGTGTAGACAAACAGTAAAAGCAGAGATAAACACAGTGTTTCATATTATTAAAGACCTTTCTAAATACAACTTAATAGAGAAAATAAATAACTATTTTCCTGTCTGACTTACAGATGACACTAACAACAATATTTCATGATTTATTGCAACATCCGAGGTTACAATATTATTATCTTTTGTCGGAGCATCTATGGTGGTCGCAGTTCGAGCAAAGAATAGACAATAATTCAATTACTATATATTTATATTAACATTCTGAACTATCGTGAACTTAAAGATTAGAGATACAAAACCAAAACTAGCGTCAAGTTAAATGTACATCAGATAAATATTAAACCTATCTGGTAATTGACGTAGTACTATGTGGTTTTAAGCAAAGAAACACGACGGTGACATTTAGGGACAGGTTTCTCATTGGATTTATAGACTTTCAATGGGTCTCGAAGAGCAATGTGTGCCTTATCGGTTATTGTATCGTGAAAGTAGGAAGCGATAGGGCAGCTCGCTCCCACACCGCGCATCGCCACGTCCGCGGAATATTTGCCAAATGTCGTGACTGTTAGAGATCGCGATTTGCACCGCCCGGGGGTAAGCACCCGCTTCAATGAAGATACCATTTCTATCCAACGGTACGCCTTTCAAAACCATGAACCTATATTTTCGTTCGTTAATCTAAATGGCTTGGTGTTAATTGAATCAATTTATAAAAATGTGATTTAATTACAAAATCTAAATAATATTTCTTAAATATTGATATTATTTAAGTTACAAAATGTTTAGGAAATAATACTAAATAATAATTGAGGACTTAATCATTTGCATCACAAAACAGTGACGAAAACTGTGACCATAAGAAAGATAATGTTAATGATATCAGACATGATAGGAAATAAACACAATAAGGCAGTCGTGTCTTGTTACGCTAGACGTCGGGATTAGTACTTTGGCTTCCAATTGACTTTCCTGCTTTGAACATAATGTCATGTCTAGAAAATGCTACCAGGATTTATTCGTTATTATTTAACCATATAAATACTTTGAATGTTTTCTTTTTGAGTACTGAGAAGGTATAATGATTCGATGCTTGGATTAATTGGACATTACTAACTCCTTTCATCAGCCGACTAATTAGGGATCTCACAAAGAAATTGTATCGGATTTACATGGCTATTTATTTTTCTTAGAAGCTTTAGAATTTCTTATCAATAATTATTACTGCAAATATGTTTACTGCATCTACAAAAACATCGGAACAGAAAGGAAGTTTTTAATTAAAGCTATATTAAAAATGAAAGGAAATGTTAAGATATACATGAATGTCAGATTTTATATGATGACTCGTAAAGCATTTGCCACAAAAAGCATTCAATTGTATTCAATGCGGGGAATGAGTAAATTGTTAGTTACCATAGGTAGTTCCACCTCATTGCGTATATTGAATGTGTTATGGTTACCATAATTACCTCCTATTTGCCATTTCTTAACCTAAAGTACGTTTTATTATTGCTCATTGTATGTTTTATCCTCATTCAAATTTATAAATAACTAGAATTACATCATCTTTAAATATCTATTATATAAATTGAATTACAACCGCGTCAATAAATTACCATGTATTAAAACCAAGAATCATGATATTTGTGTTCTTATCGAATAATAAATTACACCCCACGAATGAAGATTATATGACCTTTTCATACATTACATTTACATTCTCTTGTACAACCGGACACTATTTCAATGAGGTACTACTTCCCTCTATTGTGGTACGAAAAATAAACACTTCGTGACCAATTCAATATCCGTGTCCTCTGTTAATTATAATATATATATAAATGTTGGTGGTACTACATAGCACTGTTTATTAATGTTTCGTCTTTGAAATGTAAACCCCGGCCATTTTAACAATATAGATAAGTTCGAAGTCAATTCTATAAAATATAATGCATTAGTGACTCACCTGCAAACGAATTCATTTTCTCCTAGACAAAGATCAAGGCACATTTGTCTGGATTCAACGGAATGCGTTCTCTTGCCGAATCCCTTGAGATTGTATCCGCGAACGCGATCGAAACACCAAGCTCGTTCGCACGGCTTCACTCCCAAACACGATTTCTGAGCGTAGATCGTGAATACCGGAAACTGGGATTTTGTCAAAGCTCCTATAAAAATGTTATATCTTTATTAAAAACAATCATCACGTTTTTATATTTACACTGTAAATAAATTCTTCCTATACATTTGGATGGACAAGATAGTTTAAGGTTCAATTTTAAAAAAAATACGTATGTCATACTTTTAAATAAACTATAATCAGAAAGTTAACAATATAACCAAAAGGGGAAAAAGTCTACAGTTATGTGAATATATATTACACACTATAAATAACGGTATTTTATAAATGATATAATTACGATCGTTCCGCGTACTACAATGTTGCATTTTAATAAACATACCGGGCAATTGATCGGCGTCAGAGCTGAAGAGCACGCACAGACCAGTTTCGTAGTTGACGGCGCGACAAGTGTCGTTAGCCTGACACTGCTCTAAACAATCCGTCAACATAAGTGTACCGGGTATGTCGTCGAGAATATGTGATGGCGCAGAGAATACATATCTAAAAAGAAATGATTTAATAAGCTGATGTTTCTATTTTGTTGAGTGTTCATCGCAACTAGTACTCGTATTCAATACTCACCCAGTGACCAGTTCGAATCCAATTTTCTCCGGATCACATTCTTCGAGAGAATTGGCAGGTGCTGAGGGAGCAGAAATACCACTAGGCGCTGATGGAGGAACTCCACCGGACGCAGTTTCTGGAGCTGATGCTGGTGGCTCTACATCTTGTTCTTTTTCTTCTTCTATTTCTTCAGCATTTTTCAGGGTTTCAGGAGGTGGTGCGCCAGGGTTAGTGTATTCTTGAGGTGCAGCAACGATAGCAGGTTCAGGTGCTCCTGACTCAACAGCCAGGTTATCTTGAGGAGGAGCATCGGCTGCTGATCTCAAAGTTCCTTCGAACCTTTTAGCTGCATCGACAGCACAAATCACCACTACTAAACTAAATAATAACCGCATTTTCCGACGAGTTGTGGCAACGATCTGTAACAAAAAATACATATAAATATATATTTTTTATTTTTAAGAAAATATAGTATCTCTTTGAATTATAGTCCTCTCAACATTCTCACGGTTATATGAAGCTTGAGATCATTATCTTCAGGCGTTAACTTAATAATTAAGATACATTATAGTATACGTAACAACGATACTACTTTTAAATACAACAATGATACTAAATAAAGCAGTTCGAGTTACTTTCTATAATTAAAAAATTTTATAGTAAAATATCAAATACGCGTTTCATTCCAGTAACGTAATTAAATTCATGCGACGTTTAACCCAAATATGATCTGGGTATTAAAGCGGCTATTCGAATTGAAAGTGGTATTAGTAAACCAATTGTTAGAGCAATGACCTCATCAAAATGTATTTATAAAAACAGCTAGCAATCAAATCGTATTAGTTTCTAAATAGTTTTTTATCGCTACCACCAACAATATACCAGTAGATGGTAGCATTACGTTACGCTCACGTTTCTTATACAATGTCGGTAACGGTCCTGGCTCTTGGCGTTGTCCACTTCTTAGTCAACGGTATAAGTTATACCAATTTTATTGTAAAAATATATACGCTTGACATCATACAACAAATTGTATATTGTTAGCTCTGAACGACTACTGTCCAAAGCTTTTATATTTTTTACTACATTGTAATATAACTATCAGTTTATTGTATTTTTAATGGGTTGTTGAATGCGGTATCTTAAAAGGTCAAATATCTCCATCAATGAAAATGTAAAATTGCAGACTCAAAAAATAGTAAAAATGTGATGTGACATAAAGAAAACGTCAAAATTATAAAAGACTTAACGATTGATGATTGATCATTGATACCAGCTTTATATATAAAGATACGATATTTTTGTATATACAAAAATTATCGACTTGAATTATTTTTTCATTAAAACGAACTCAGAATTTTAATTTTCTCATAACAAATTCATTAACAGTCATGCACTTACTGGGAAAATATGTAATCTTGTCGGTGTTTAGAAAATAATATACCTTAACCAAAGCAAATAAAATAAGCCGTTAACGCGAATAGCGTAAAATAACAGGAGTAGAGGCATTAAGTCCAGCTACGGATGCCTATCAAATTCTCCCGTGCTTCGGGCCGTCTCTGACCCCACGTAAATCGATAAGAAATCTTAAACACAACATAACACCGATAAAAATACAAAAGTTTTTAATAGTATGGTCTGTGTTAACCTATTATGTGATAAACTTAAAATATTATGGCTATACTAAAAAATAATGTACAGTTCGAAAACGTGCTTACAAGACCCTTCATGAAGTTATTTCAACCTGTAACCCACTGTCCTAAATCGATAATAACCGTGAGTAAGCCTTTGCTGAGTTGTGTAGACTGTCACACGAGCGCTTGTTTATTACTTAGTACTATATTTTGAACCTAAATTATCACTAATTACTAATAAACACTGAGGCAAATGAAATATTTGCAACTAGACGTAAATAGAAATAACTATGACGATTTTAAGTAATGATACATTTTAAGAATACTTTAAAAGCAGTAACCATGGAACTATTGTATTCCCATGTTAGATATCACTTGCTGTAAATGTGTTCAGTTAGCCTCTAGCTATGATCAGATGGGGTCAGCGCATTCAATGAGCCGGATGCCTTCAACCTGCTAGTTATGTTTCACCATACTTGTTGTGGCACACTATGGATGTCTCCGATTTCTCGTACCTAGATTCTGATACATTTATTGGAAATAACTAAGAAAACTAATACATTACAAAAATATATATTTTCTAAAATAAAATACTATTATCATATAAAACTGTAAGTATTAATTCCGTAATAGGCGATATAGTATAAAGTCCCCGTTTGTGCTTATTTTAAGTGACTTTTACGTGTTACTTGCCTGGCGAGTGAAATAAATTGACGCCTCCTGTCACAATAGAGCCAAACGGCTTAATTCTCATGATAAACTATTAGGCGCGTCTAAATTCAACCATTAGCATTGACAGTAGTTACGAGTATTCTCTACGTATTTACATTGAATGAAATTGTAATTTGTTATGTCGGTCTTTAATAGGGTGGAGTGCTTTCCTTATGTGTTGACATGACGGGATTGTGCCTTTACACCCGTAGAAGGAAGCTATGGGTCGGCTCTTAGGCGTCAATGTCGCTCATTGTTTTATGCCTATATTTGTTGAATAAAGGTACACAAACTCAGAGAAGCCATGTAAATAATATTAAATGTGACTTATACATCCTTTGCATGATGTAAACATTGCAACGAGCTTACCGTTACAAACTTTAATTCAAGTAGGTGAACAATGTGTCTCCATAACTAAGCAATACGCATATTATTTATTTCAAACATAACTTGTATATACGCGAAAGTTGTGACGAACTTAATAAACTGAGATGATTTGAATTGACTGCATCTTCTTAAGCTACATATATATTCTATGATGTGTTTTAAATGGTAAATAAAACATTTATGAATAACATAGAATGATCTAGGAATTTACAATATTAATGGCAAATATACATTCCTGTTAAAAATCGCGTATTATGTGATAAAAGTTTGTTTATTTTAATTTGCGATAGACATGTATCAGATTTCTCCAAAGAGATTCTCTTCAAGGTCAGTAGGTCGGAAATAGACATGTCTTCGTAAAGATTTGCATTATTAAACCATCTGTAATTTCTGTTTATATAAGCATATAATTAAGATTTCTACTTAACCTTTAGTGATTGTAATAAATGAAAGCTCAATTATAATTAGCTATTGTTATTTTATTTCAAATATGTTTCGAAGATCAATTAAGATGATTTGTTCGACATAATAGTCGATATAAGCTGCTGACCACCAAATTACCAAACAAATATAATCAGAACCCATATTAAAACCATTATTCACACACAATGGAAAGCTGTAATCTCAAATTACCAACACATAGAACTGTCTAGTTTTCACCGTGATTAATCATGCTTACTCAATGAAGGCTCGGTAACTAAATCCTATAATCTCGTAGTATTGTTCACAGCGTTAGTCTCTTAGGAACTAGGTTTTCGGTGCACCTAGTATCCGTCTTGAGACGCTTTCGATCTTCACCTACCCGCCTATTTTTCTAACTATATAATGAAGAGTAAGTGTCCGACATTACTGATGCCACAAGTAATTTCAAAGGCGAGACGAATGCGTTGTTTTTATTTCTATATGCCAGGTTAGTAACGCTAAAGGTATGGTTTGTGTGCTCTCTCAAGCAAAGACAATACGTTATTAGTATATTTCAACTTCTATTAATATTTTTTTTCCTAAAATGTAGCTATGTTATGTCGTGCTTGTCACTAGTACGTTTATTTTTTTGATAGATATCAAATGATTATTTTATCACATAACCTTTAAACATAAAATGTTTATATACTTTAATCACTTTTTATAATGGTTTTGACACTGTATATTAAAACTTCAAACATTATATTTAGATTAATGTAATTATAAAGACTCATTAGATATGAACAGTTGACTTGATTCTCAAGTCACTGGCACTGCACCCTTATTGCTCGTTACTACTGCTTTGTGGTCGCCTAGTGCTTTATTGGACGCGACAAGGCAATTTGTTTCTATTTCAGTCAACATTGCTTATTGTAGTGTCGTCTATAATTACATTATTTTTTTGTTTTATACTTGATTAGTTTTCTAGATTGTCTTGTAAGTTACAGCAGTTTGCCAGCGGCTTCTATCGCCCATTAGTTTATTACTAAGCTCATTCCAATTTATATTTTTATGGAGGAAAGAAACTAGACTTCGTTCTAGTAAAGCAGTTCTTTGCCGTTTATAATATTAATCATTCAATAAAGTTGGCACACATATAATAAGTCTGCACTATACAAGTAAAAAGGTTTATGAAGTTCCTTATTTTTACTCATGTCGATAAAGTGCGTAGCTACATTGTAAGACTTCAATCATTATGAAATGGCTACTTGGCTTGCTAATCGCGGCTTAACACACTCGCTTATTAATTACTATTAACAATATGGCATCATATTATTATAAACGGTTTATATTAATTATTTTTCGCTGCAAGAATTATATCACGAAGTCATAATCATACAAGGATTTTAAATTATAATTATTAAGCGTGAAATTCTTAGCTTTAGAACATATGTTTATTATAATTACATTGTTATAAACTACTTAAATATTAATGGTAAACATTGCCTCCGGTATGTTGAATAATAACTTCGTTTTCATTCATTTATTACAATTACTTCGCAATAGCCCTAAGCCGTAATATTATCCATTGAAATCGATAAGGCAGAGTCAAAAAGCGGCCTCTTTGAAACAACGTGCGAGTCAGTAAAACAATTAATTTGATTGACATTCTACGCTGCATTACCCGAGGGTGCAGTCAGAATATAAAATAGCTTTGTTTATAAATTAAATATAGCACCTTTCACAAATAAAGCAATAAAGAGTAAGCAATAGGCCGTAATAAAGAAGATTCCGCGCCGCTGGCAAACATACCATGCCCCAGTCCAGTAAAGATAAGCGAGATCAATCTTCACATTATCTTAGCGAATTTCTTTTATGTAGTTAATAATAATCGTATAAAAAAATGAAATGTGGATTTTATTTCAATATAGCACCCCACTTAAAAATTGAACTAAAACATTGTCAAATTTGCCTTGGACAAAGTCACAATCCATAAGACCGTCGGTCGCCTTTTGTAGCTTTGGTCGTGCTGTAACGGCATAGTCAATCATCTGTAATTTGATTTCTATGCTCAATTATTGCATTTGCGAGGGTCGGACGTTGCGAATATGTATTATGTTTACACATACTCATTCGTTATCTCAGGTTTTTGTTTCTGTAATTTGCACCTCTATACCTAAGTTTATGTATGTATATGTTCCGTTAGTATTTAAAATACATAAATTGGTACGTTGTATTAAAAGCTTCATATTTTAATGATAAATATTATTAAGTTTTAAATATTTTTACACATGATATATTTATTGCAGTACCTAAATTAAAATATGTTTTAAGCAACCAGAAAACTGTATTTGATTCATGGCTGGGAATCTATCCGTCACGTGACATTTGTCACGAATTCTTTTGAAACATAGACCAACCATCCACAATAGTCGTGCTTTGGTATTTTAAAAATGCAATTTAAAATTCGAATAGGTGCCGTGTCGTATCACAGAACATCAAGAGACGTGATTTTTCTTTTCGCTCTTTTCATTGAAATATAATTATATGCAAGTAATAAAAGTAATTCTAATCTACAGATGTTATAGCTTGTCAAGTATAACGGTAAAATGAAATATTATGTTTGAAAAAATATAATTACATCTCTGAAAAATAGGCTTCAGGAACAATAAAGCTCCGTGACGAATGGTAGGCGCTAGACACGATAATAACAAGTGGCGCATGACGACCGCAGCGCACGCGCATCGGTCACGACCGCCGCGGGTGACTTTAACGCCGGGCTCGTATGGTAGCTAAGTTTTAGACAATGATTACATTCATTCGTCATACTTGCTATCATAAATTTACAAGTTTATCGCAGCTTAATAACGGTCTAGCTTTTGTTGAAATACCAGTCCGTTGGAACCTTGTTTATAAGTAATACTGTATTTTTCTTTAAAGGTTATTATTCAGCAAGATTGATGAAACGTCGTTCAGAACATAACCAAAAAAATCTAAGTTTACATACATTATATTTTAACATACTGTTACTAAAAAAATTACAGTAAAATGATATGCTCTGGGATTATTTAAAGATATTAAACTTTAAAATTATCCTGATGTCAAAATTATGTTGAAAATTCGCTTTAAATTGATAGGCCACTATACGCGCTTCTTATAGAAACGTGCCAACCTCCAGCATGACAATCCAAAGAATGATGATTGAATTTTCTAAAACGTTAAACGATAATGCTTTAACCGATGCTGAAATAAATAAATTTCAATGATTTGAAACGGATTTACATTGTAATAATGTTGCGGAGCTTATTCTCTGTTAAAGTGGTGCAGTGTAACGCTAGATGACCGCATTGTCTCGCACGAGCTCGCGTCGGATCGTCCACTCCACGAGCTAACCAGCTTACCCGAATCTACAATATGCAGGAAAATTGAATTCGTCACCATTATACTCTTTTATTTTTAAGTCTAATTTTTTCGCCATCGCCAACGTTTCTGACGATTACAATAGACGAGGAAGTTTACCATAAGAAATCGGAAACACGTTAGTTATTCATTCAGTTCGCATTTGAAATACAAATGCCCATGTCTGACATATTTACATCGATTTAACGTATGAGAGATGGGCAGTCATTTTGCTTTCATTGTCCGATAAATAATATACTATATTCAGTCTAGACATCAAAGGAAGTCATAAAATACGTTTACGATTACTCTCTTACGACAGGCACGTCGCGTCATAATGATACTCTAACTTTTTAAAGGTTTATTTTTTATGTGTTGACATGATTGTTTGAATTTTAGCTTACTGTTTAAATTTAT
>DVQP01001038.1:0-17644 GCA_018231745.1 Danaus eresimus | reverse complement strand
ATATATTTATAACAATAAAACAAGTTCTTAAATAACATTTGAAATATTAAAAACAAAATTAGCGCTTTAGTTTATGTCTTGTGGAATGAAAATAAAAATCACGTGCAGTGTTTAAGGTATATATATATATATACATATATCTGACATTGAAACTTGTTTTCTTATAAAAAATATATAACATTTAAATAATTAGATGCTAATAGGTAGTCTTGTCTACTGTTCCGTGATATTTTATTCACAGCTAGGTTGTGTCGGATTATTCGCCAACGTAAACATTGTTTCTAAAAATTGATAATAATAAAAAACCCGTTCTTCATAAGGCAATTTTTTTATTATAAAAACTCATATGTGATTCATATATTATGTGGGTCATATCTTTGTACATATATAATTCTAATGTACGTGTGTATGCCACTGGTTTCCTCATTGGCTGTCCCGTATTTAAATGTTTTTATTTTGTATACATTTGGCATGTAAACCAAATGGATAAGATGCACAAAACAGCCCAGCAGATGTCGCTGCATCCAGGTTATTAATAATAAAAAGGTTGCGACGTAGCTTGTTGCATGCATTACTTTAATATATTTATCTCCAATCGCAAATGCGATCATCAGGCGAACGGAGTCGAGGGCAAAAATAGTGTTACTATAAAATTCCTAAGGAATCTGACGACTGTAGACAGAACAATATTTTATCACAATCTCTTCAATCTACCGCTGCCTTATGAAACAGTAATTTAGACTTTCTAAGCTAATTTTGACTTTCATTAATACACGCAAAAATTTTATTACACTTTTGCAGAATAACCAAAACTAAAATAACTGTCGGCTAGACTCAATGGTCATTGCTTGTTTGTTAGTTTGAGATAACTTTCACAAAGGGAAACTTACGAACTTAATACCAGTCGTCCGATATATGTATTAAAATTCAGCAATACTGGCAGTATTGTTACATAGAAGATGGTACCCTTAAAAGCGGACCTTGGTTGACTGTGTGACACGTGAATCAAATTTTAACATAATGAATATTCATTTTAGGAAAACAAGTTTTACAGCATCGGAAGTTCGTCGACAATACATTTGAGGGGTTCGTTAAAAAAAAACGAGGTACAAAATAAACGAGTCGCAAGATTTGGAGATGAATTTAATGATCGTCTAAGAACAAGTCTCGACTCGAAGTACACGCAAACAGGAGGCGACTTGAAGTAAATCGCTGGGTAGCAAATCCTAAAGGTACCGTACTGCAGCCAGAAAATCCAGTCACCCTTATAGATTATAAGATTCGTGGATTATAAGATTTTAAGAAGATTTTATTAGCTCAAAAAGGACCTGACGCAGAACTACCATTAAATTAAATAAATAAAATATAAAAACTATACCGGCTATGACTATTATCAATAGTTATCAATTTAATTCTAGAACCTCACATGCTTTGAAAGTCTATTATTTAAGCGCGAAAGGTTGGAAGCGAATTATTTGTCTCCTTGCACTTTAAGGTTGCCCGCCAATGTTTTTGCTTTATGTAATTATGGAATCCTAAAACTATTGGCATAATTACATTATCTATAGAATTACACGTAAAATATTACAATGTACCGCCTCATTCATATTTCCCACGGTCGTATAGATGTGAGTATATTCAAATAATGTTTTTATTGTTACACAAATAAGTATTAAATACTCTTTGTGCTACAATATTAGAAATTTATCATGATATTTTTCTATGTTATAATGAAACTTTGAATTGAATTATATAAACATTTTTTTGAAGCAATCATAACGTTCTTTATGAGAGGGAAGCCTCTGAATATGTCTCGTGTTTTATGTATTATGTATTTTTCGAAGGTTCAAGCCTTGTTGATTAAACTAGGTAAGAACCTACATGACAGCCTTTCTTCTGTCAGGCCTTTTATTATATAAACAACCTATAGCAATCGATTTAAAATATTATTAAGCAAAACCAACAGAAGGTAATAGAAGTAATAAAAAGATAGAAGCACCTACTTTAAAGACCGGTGTTTAGTGAATTATAATTTTACTATCATAATATATGTCAGTGTATAAACAATAAGGAATTAGGTATATTATATAAAAATATATAGAATTTTCGTATTGTATATCATTAAGTAACCAGAAACTATACATAGTCATATTGTTTAAGTTACATAATATGTTATTTAATTATGAATTAATATATAAGTGTGGTACAACGACTTATCAGGGTCGTACGTGATAAATGTTGTTTTTAAGAGTGTGGGGCGCGGATTCAATATTTAAAGAAACCATTACATGTGATTACTATATCGTAAATTTTGGGTAAAACGTGTTGTATTTATTACAGACCTCAACATTTGACCCTTAAGTTTGGGAACGTGTTTCATTGCAAGTTTAATATTGGCTGGTACAGCTCCAGGCATCTATGCGCCTGCGTAAAGCAGCCCTCTTCCCCTCTCGCCTGGATCACTGGGGTGACCATAAATTTAAGGACAAAATAATACCAAAAAATAATAACCGAGCTCTTATGACACGTTTAAGAATGATGCTGTCGTCATTGTAGAAACATAAAAACGAAAACACGTATGACCTTTAAAGATAATAGCAATTGAATGTGAAATAACAAAAAACATATGATTAAAAAAACAGAGATTCGTATATATGGCTTCTTATGAACGTCTTTTCAATCACACAGATTAATGTATATGTAAAAACAATCTATTGCTCATCCTTTATATACAATACAATAAATATAAAAATATAATCATTAATTTACATCGACAAACATCGTCAGGGAATCTGACATCTTAAGGACAGGTACATTCACTGATAGAAGAAACGGAAGGATCACTTGTATACACACATTTCAATTTACTACTGGAAATACAAAATAATTGCCTTTATGCGATGCATTACTTAAAGAAAAATGATAGCGATGCTTAAAACTGTAGTTACAAACAAAATTCATAGACAAAATGAGATTAAAGATAATAATTTATCTTTAATAACGTATACAATTGGTATTTTTTTTATTTATTTAATTTTAAAAACAAATATGTATACATACACATAAAAATATTTACAAAATGCAAGCGTCCTTCGTAATCGTTTACTCATAGTCCCCGTACATCTAATTTCACTCTCAGAACCCAGTATTTTCACTAGTGTATCAGGGGCTCGTGCTTCGGTGTCTGTATAAAATTTGTGAGAATAGTGGTTTAATGTACTCGTTGTTATAACTAGCATATCTGAAGCACAGACGCGTCTAAGTCTATTTCTAATTGTTCTACAGTCTGTCTGTATTCGTTAATTCATTCTGGCTGCAATCAAATATTCCCAAACGTCTCCCGACCTTGATTGACAGGTAATCTTTTGTTAATATAAATATCAAATTATATACAACCTTGAGTATATTAAATGTTTATCATGTGTTTCTACGGAATGCTCAAACGGAATACACGATGTATCCTATTTGTGATGCTTTTGCGTTCAATTTATATATGTATATACATATATATGTATATATATATATATTTTAATCATTCGTCTAAAAATATTTGCACGAACACGACCATATTTTTTGCTTTTAAATGTTCTCATTGAATATTAAATTTTCAAACAAGTTTGATTGTTGTATTTATATTTTGGAAAATTAAACACATCTGCCATATTGCACTGGAGGCAAACAGCTCGTATATTCATATATATGTATTAAGCGAATGTTTTTATATTACATTATTCAGTGGGGCCTTGAAATGATTTAGACATCCTTGGAGTTTGACCTTGTATCGATCAGATCTCTTCCGTTTGTTATCACTATACGCTAACACAAAGATGCATCTTCTAAGTCAGATCAAATTCGACGACCACAATGCATTGTCTGTAAATATAGCGTCTATCTTTTGTTGTCAATCCATTTAAGTACAATGTATTGTAAAACTTTTATGTCAAGTGATTTCTATACAAGGGCACATTAATTAATCTTGTTTGGTTTCATTCTGATCTCCTTTATTGTAATTAGTTTTTAAGTTATATTAAAAGCTGCTGACTGCGAATGTATGAATTTGTGTGATTATACTTTTATAACATTAGTTTGAGTTAAGTGGTTTACGAAAATAATTAATAATTAATTACACATCCAAAAGAATGCCGTGAAAGCTTTAAGGTTTCAATATTTTCGTTAACTATAAAATTTATTTGATATGTGTGCCATGCCTTTTTATTG
Source organism: Danaus eresimus (assembly GCA_018231745.1). Classification (NCBI taxonomy): domain Eukaryota; kingdom Metazoa; phylum Arthropoda; class Insecta; order Lepidoptera; family Nymphalidae; genus Danaus; species Danaus eresimus. The sequence continues at coordinate 13,426 of DVQP01001038.1, read as the reverse complement.
TGCCTCGTTTGATTTAATAATGCTGGCCCATAAAGGGTACTTCTCTCTTTAAACAGCACCTGCCAGATACCTCGCGGGCTCTGTACCATATTTCTGTATATAATACCTATATTACTTTCTATACAACTTAATATATATATAATGTATAAGTACCTCCTACTATTTGGGTTATATGGGTTGATGTGGCATATGACGTGTTAAAAGTATGACATCTTATTACCCAAAATTAGCAATCTGATTTACAAATGCATTATAATTCGGCTGTACTTAAAATGTACATCAAAAACATATATTATGTGAATTATGTACACCTGCGTGTAACAGTTAAGATTACGAGCATTTAAGCGTTTTGCTGTAAAGGATTACTTTATTGTTAATAAAAAGGTATTAAGATAGACTTTAATAGAATAATATTTTTTAAGTTTTCAAAATACTACGTTCATTATTCTGTGTTTGAGTGTAACGTAAGTGGTGCTTAAGTATCGAGTCGGTAATATAACTCCGATTTTCATTTATCAATAACATCGGATTTCTTTTTGTTTTCGCAAACAAAGTAATATATTATTTATACAATAAACATATATTTAGTTTCAATATACATATTATTTGAGGTTTTATGTAGGTTACTCTTTAAAACAAAGCTGTCCTTACCGTTTAGCACAACATGTAAACCGGCCATATATTAACAAAATAGTTTGACTTGTAAAGTCTTGCGTTTAAAACATTTTTGTGTTTTATTAAGTGAGTGATCTCAATGATGTATATTTTCTTCTAGTTATAAATAAACAAGAAGTATCAGCTAGATGGTCGTATGGGCAGCCTACCTGATCTGACGGAGCGTTCGCGGCCGCACAGCATCCGAACCGCCGCGCGGACTGTATCGGATCCTCATCGCCATCGGACTGTGATAACACAGGTAGATAAACATAAAACATACCGTGTCACACGACTCTCCTCAATACTAATATATTACACGTTTCAGATACCTGTCAATACGATATACAAGAAAGAATGGCCTTGGAGGAAGACGAAAACACCGGTCAAACTCCCTGTTGCTGCGCCCCGAGGCCGACGAGATTCCGCCGCTTCATCAGTAGGAGCGGCATCCATCCGTCGGCTTATAACAAGACAGCCCCCAAAACTTCCGAAGCCAGTCATCAGACGATTTACGCTGCTCTGTATAGCCAGTGGCCTCTGTTCGACAGCTCTTCTGCCTTTTACAGCATTCGCTGGCGCAGAGGCCGGCGCTGTGCCTCTGGCAATCATGCACATGGTAGCAGCGATCGTAGCTCCATTCTCACCTCTCATCCTCCAAAAGACGGGAACGCGTATTGTTGTTACCGTGGCACATATTCTTATTTGTATACTACTTATTGCTCACACGATTGCAACTCCGTTAGCGATACTGCTTCCTCTCTACGCCATTTGTGGGGTCTCACTGTCTCCGATGTCGCTAGCTCTGTCGGCATCTGCGACATCTTTAGCACAAACTGCCGGCGATGAAATTAAAAGAAAGATTGCCCTGCGGAGAGCATTAAGAGCTCTCAGGGCCGCACAGGACTTAGGATTAGTCTGTGGCTCTTTGATGCTTGGAGGAGCGCTTATAATTTGGCCTGAAAATCACTCGCAAGAAATGCAGATAAATATTACCGACACAAACACGACCTTACAATCTTTTCCTTCAGCGGAAGAATACTTTTCGGATGAAGACTACGAGGTATCTAATACATTGCGTCTATCACTTGCCGTAAATATTATGGCAGTGATAAATAACCAATGAAAAAATTCCAGGAAAGAACTTGTGGTTCAGCTGGCTGTCCTGGTATGCAGTTCCTCTTGGGGTCGTCACTGAACGCTATGGGCCGCAGAGTGCTAGTCGCACTGTGGGCTACTCTTGCTTTATTGGCCTCATTTCTTGGCCTCTTCGGAGCTGCATCAACACCGGCCCCACCACCTGATGCACGGTCCGTGCTCAGGGACCCACGGACGTTACTTGGCACCCCGATGGGTCTATTCATCGGTCTTCAACAGGGATTTATTTATACTTCTTATATTAAGGTATATTTATATATATCAAAAATATCCTTATCTAAAATCTATGTATAATACAGTAAAGCGACGGACAATAAAAGATATGCCTGTTTTTAAAAGAAACAGAATTAATTACATATTTCACTAGAAAACAACTAGTGTGGCCATAAATACTGTTACATGATAATTTTAATTTAACTTTTTAATATTTTGAATTTTGACCTGTGTTTTATATTTTAAACAGCTTTTAATTTTTTCAAGTTTCATATACATATATTTCTTTTTTATTAACAAATTTCAATACGGTATAGGATGTTAAAGAAAATAGTATTAGAGTGATCGCCTTGGACAAAGTGGGTCCGGGGCCTTCGATCGTATTCCAGATACTTTGAAAGCTTGGTATTGACCTTCGTTTGTCGAAAAGCAGATAAGATCGGTGACGTCTCGTGCTATCAAAACTATAAAGACTTTTAAAACTCTTAAAGCCGGATTCTTTGGAAACCTACGTAGTACAAAATCCTAACACGAGAAATGAATATCCTTGCTCGGAGTCTGTCGCTTATAAAACTAGACAAGGAGCTCGAAGCTTATCTTCGATGTGCAGGTGAAAGGATTCAGATACAGAAATATCAACTTTATCGATTAAAAACTTCTCACGATTGAAGAACACAATCCTAGAGAAGCTGCTCAAGTAGTTAGAAATCCTGCGTCATGGACAGTTTCATGGGGCGTGTCCTATCAAATAGTCACAAAACAAAATTCAGCCGAATGTATCAGCTACCGTCTTGGATCACGTGAAACCTCATAGAAATATACCTTTTGAAAATATACGCGTGGACTTTCCAGCAGGTTACAAAGCGAGAACAACCCAAAACTGGCCATCTAGCCCAGACCTCAAACTTATAGACTTCAAATTATCGTAAATTTTATAGGATATGGCTTGCTCCAAATGACACGTCAACCTTGAAAAACCTTTGGAGCAAGCAGTGGCGAACTTTCCCTTAGAAACAGAGCGTGAACTCAAACATTCGTGGCCGAACAAAAAAAAACCTTATAAAAGCTAAAGACTTCTATTTCGAATAGAATGTTTTTAATTTTTTGCTGAGACTTTAATAAAGATGAAGGTAGAAATTTTTATCGTATTACATTAAAAGTACGTTTTTATTAGTAACAGAATTTATGGCTAGTTTTGATATTATAAGATATTTACAGTTTTAAATATATTTATAATAAATTCAATATTAAAAACAAATATAAAAAAACTTTCTGTTGTGAAATCCTGAGATGTTAAAAAGGTAATATCATTTCTTATTTAATGTGTTATGAGTTTTACCCAGCAGGTACTGAACCTAGTCTAATTTAAACAATAAGGCATATATCAATTGAAGCGTATACAAAGGATGACAAACAATTTGTATCCGAGGAGACAGTCATTGCTACAAAATATTCTTATTAATTATTAAATTAACACATGCACCTGGGAATACTAGCTCACCAATAGTTTAACGTTCGATACGCATACCGTAACTTTTCTGTTCGTTCAAAATATTGTCGGTTTAAGGTTCCTGGATCGGAATAACTTTATTAACTTTGTGTTTAATACAATAAAGTGGTACGGAGTCTGTGTGGGAGGTTGGTCCGGTGCATTCCGTGCACTTTTCGGGGCTGGAGCCCTACAGGCGCTGGCGGCAGCTACACTCAGTATGGCTGCGGCACGAGGCCGACGAGGAGCCCTAACCGCCGGCGGGGCAGCTGCACACGCTTCGCTGCTTCTGGCCCTGCTTCGCTGGCGAGCGGCCAGAAGTGACTTGGCTTTGCCAGCGGTCGCCGCAGCGGCTTGGGGCGCCTGTGCCGCGCTTTGGGATGTCTTACAGGTATATTATAAATTTAGTTTAATGAAAATCCTCTTTTACTTTTCACTGCTTTAGCCGAAAATTTTGACTATCAGGTATGCATAAAAATGTACTTTCTATCAGGCGGGCATCTGTGTGGGCGGTGGCGGGTGGCGCGGTCCTTGGTCAGCGACTCTGGCCGCTCGCCACACAGGCCTGGCGCTGGCCTGTGCTGCGAGGACATTCCTCTGCGTCAAAACACAGCTCGCCGTTTTAGCTCTGTCCCTAGCATCGGCCCTGGCATCTCACGGCACCTTGGAACTGCGTGTTCGTCGCTCGGAGCGCCATCGTTCCTAGCGGCGACAGGCGGCGGCCAATGTCCCGCACAGGACGATCGTCGCTTGCCACGTAATCAGTTAATTATGATAAGTAGTGTCTATTCTCTTCCCCCTCCTACGAGGGACTGTCTGTCGAGCTGTGAACTAAATATTGCATAAGTTACCCCTGATGTTCATGATATATGTGTTTTATTTTATAAGTAGATGTACTCTTTCTGAAGAATTTAATATAACATACACTTACAAAATATACTAAATGTTTATATTAATTAAATGTTATAAATAATGTTAGTTTATTGAATCTATTTACCCATCCGTAATAGTGAATGTCAATTTCATGTAACATTTTAATGGAGAATTGTTGTAAAGAAAATATATGTATTATTTATTCAAGTCGGTAACCGTTAAATTCTGGTTTAGTAACGTATGTATTATTGAAAATTAATTAAAAACTAAACTTATATTTAAGTAAATGTTTGTTAGAAGATACGATACATATATAGACTTTAAAAATATTTGTTAAAAAAAAATTCTATTGGCTACCTAATTATACATGACTGAATTAAAGTAGAGATATGTCACCTCTCAATGTACTTAAACTTGTGATTTTTTTTCCCCTCAAATATACCGGACGACGAAAACGACTTGGATTTAATAATGAATGTTTATTCATAATGATAAATTTATTCAAATAATTTAAGAAATCCATTTACATATTACATAAATAACCCTTGAGGAATAAAAACAGTAAAAAACTTTTGAATCATATAGTCTTATTTATTTATCTGTCGGTACGTGAAGTCAAGTAAAATGTTATGGCGAGAGTAATACAAACAGTCATACTACAAGTAACTAATAAAACTCAGTACGTAAAGTATGTAGTTTCACGATACGTACCTTGCGAGAAAGTTTTTGTAGTTGTACTGGAACATTTCGTTCATATAAAATATAAACCTATGAATTCCTCTTTGTAACAGACAACTCAAAAGATGGGTGTTATAAGTTTGCGTGTGTGCGTCTATGTGTGTGAGTGTGTTGTATATCTGTCTATTGCATCAAAGCTCTTAAAGGGATCGACCTATTTCGATGAGGTTTTTTATTTGAAACGTACATTCTTTGTCGCGGTGTTTTGCTAGGTTTGGTTAATTTCAGTCCAGCAAAGTAACAAGTCTTTGAAACAAATATTAAAGCCATATTTTCCATATGATTACTCAAATAAGTGGATCAAGACAGAAAAATCATGAAAGAAAAATCTTTAAATTGAATTTCATAAAATGTTTAGCTGTTACATTGTCATCGATTGATCGTAATAGCTTTTGACTTGTCGTGTTTGTTTCATTGCGAATGGATGCAAAGGCTGTTTTTAAATACCTCTGAAATAAGCGGGATATTGTAAACATATCATGAAAGATGCTTGATAATAGTCAATTTTTACCTTCTGGTTCTTCCGCCCTGAAGGATACAATCTATAAAACTTCCTATTTGAGATAACTCAAAAACACAGTCCAATCGACGCATGTGATAATCATAAAGCAAGAATATCCTAATTTTTTTTTTAGTTTTAACTATTCTAAGCAATAAGCCTTCAGGACTTTGCTTTAAATTGTTCAAAATTAACAATTATCCTTCCAACTCCTCAGATTCTGTGTTCCTCCTTCTTCAGCAAACCTGTTACATGGTAACTGCTATAAGATATTCAAATAAAATTTTTAATGTCGTATTTGTTGAAACTAAAACAGATAAAGGGGCCAAAAGAAATATCTTATTAAAGTGAAATTATTCGTAGATACAACCAGGAAACAATATAATGACCTCAACGTACGCATACATTGACTTTTTTGTGTCATTGCACGATAACTCATTGTACTTTTATTACATTTCATTTTTACCTCTTAATATTGTTTAAGTCAAGATCATTATCATAATTTATATTATATTTATTCTAATTATTAAACATTTTTTTATATATAATTCAAATCTCGGAGTTACGATGCTCACGTTTACTCTTTTTACATTGAATGCAATTACTACATTACAATGTACGAAGTTTATGAATTAAAACTTCGAAATCTCCGTATGTAGGATGAAAAATATTTTTTTCCACGTACTAAGTTACTCATGGTTCAAAATAATTGAGAACAGCACAAAATGTATGCACCTACGTACAGTAAGTCGCAAATGTCTAAGGAGCCTCGTTTTTTTAAATATGAACAATTTTAAAATAAGACATTTTATTAAAATTTGGTGAAGGAAAGACATCGTGTGGAAACCTGGACTTATAATAGCAAATTATCAGTTGGAAATCACCGATACGTCTTGAGCAAGCATGGTCATAAATGCTCCAACCTCTGCCTCTGCCTCTGAAAATGCTCCTTCTCCATGTGAGAGAAGAGGCCTTAGCTCAGCAGTGGGCTCTGATAGGCTGATGATGATAAAATTTGGTGGGTAATCCATTTTTATGATTTAAATGAAACAAATTAATTAACAGAACACTCTGCTTTGCTGTCGTGGCCCACAGATACAGCCGCGTTATAAAAAGAAATCTGGTGATATATCACAGATAATTTATATAGAATTATAATAAATATGAACAATGCTTAAATCATTATAAAAGTAATCTGCAAAACAAAGCAATACTTCCACGTGTATCGCTCACACCAATTCGAACTTACAGCCAACATATTAAATTTGTAAACAATGACTTGTGTGATTTGTAAACTGACGTCCGCAGCCAAATCTACTCGTGTCTCTAATCATGTAATATTAAACTATAATAAATACATTAAAATATTATCTTTTTTAAAGCAATAATGTGTTATTCATAGCTTTAATTAAAACATGATATCTTAGAAGGACGCTCGTCTTATTTAACTGTCGGAATAAAATTACGGTCATGAAAACGAAGTTTTTAGACGAAATCCTATGAATGAATGATGCTAACAAAATACGTACTATGCGTTTAAAACCGAAACGTATGTATATTACGTAAGTTTTAACTTTGTTATATTAACCTATGTTTATATTTAAGTAATTGTTTATATTGCAAGCGATAACTTCTGAGATTTAAACATTTTCATTGATACACTCTTGAACTTAGTGAATCGCTTGCTAAGAGTTCGGTTAACTATACTGAGACGCGTCGGTATATGCAAATCAGATAAATGACGTCATCGTACTCTAAAAAATCTGTCTTGTGATTATTGGTAACGATTCTAATTTGTTTTATAGTGTCCTAACGTTTGTGTTTCTCCTGGAAACTCTTGGTCTTTAAAGATTTCCCGTTTTCCAGCTGAATACTGGCATATTCCAGGTTTTAATTAATAGATCTTCAAGCGGTTTATTAGCGTACACGCGAATGGAAATATTTAAAATTGCATTTATATTTCGATTACGTAAGCTCTGATATTCGGTTATTGTGAAATGCAAGCTTTTTAAGATATGTATTTTTATGATTTTTCTCATTTATATTCAAATAGATACTTAAAAAGTCTTTTCTACAACGTCACTTTATGGATAATTAATTTATTCACAAAAACTGAATGAATACTATTAATTCAATTGGAAAAAACAAATAAATGAATGAAAATAGTTTACGTAATATCAATAGATTTGTTGCATTGGAATAAATTTATATTATGTACAACATATAGGGTTCTTTATAGTTCTGTATGTGTTTTACAAGTTCGCGTAGTCCTACATACAAAGTTTCTCGTTATTAAGTAACCTACGTTAATACGCTTCTTATACAGTGAGGATCTTTTAATTGAAGGCTTATGATATATCCATAAACATATTATAGCGTAGGATGCTTTTTCTATACTACACAAAAACAATTTACACAAAGAAATTTCGAGAAATATCTTGCTATCAAAATATTTGTCAATAGCGCCATCTTGCGGAAACCTTAGGCACTTGAATTCACTTTATTACGAATTTTAGTTTCTCAAAGAAATATAAATAGGTACTAATGAACAACGTACTTTTTAAGCTTACTGTAAGACAAACACATGGTTGCGGATCTAATCTGAAAAAACGGAATCGTCATATATTAGCTTGATTATTGGCTAGTCTACTAAAATCATTTACAGTCCCGACGAAAGCGGAGCCGTAATAACTTTGATGTCAATATGTATGTATCTAACTGTCTTGTGGTATCGAATCTCTCGAAGGGATTACTCGATTTTGATGCGATTTTTTATAGAAAAGTTACCATCCTTGCGATGGTTAGTAAATATGTTTCGTTAATGTCAGCCTAGCGGTATAAGAACATCAGCTGTTTTCCAAAATATCATTTTTGGCATATGATTAATCAATAAAATATTTCACGCTTGCCAATACCATCATTATATTATTAGCTAATTCTTAAAACATTCTGAAATATGTAATATTGAAAAAAACTGAATTAAAAATATATATAATAATAAGACGGCAATTACTTAATACATTAAAACTGGCAACATTTTGCAACGACTGTCATTTTCCATTACTTATATAATTAAGAGTAATGGACAATTATTTTTTGTTTCACTTGTAATTATTTAAAGTGATTCTCTCAAAACATATTATTAAGTTATTTTGTATATTTCATAGGAAACAGATTAAATTACAGATAATTATGCTATTATTCACTTCAAGAAACGGTTTTAATCTGTCTTAATATTCACGTTGTTACGTCATAGTGTAGAATATTAAAAGAAAAAATATAAAAACACAGTTATTTTCAATTGTTGTAAATTTAAATGTTATAAGATTCAACGCCGTGACGCTTCTAATGTAATTCTTACTAAAAGAATAGAATAGAAGTTGTATTGAATGACAGTAGTATAATATAAAGTAAACCACCGTCCAAAAGTTTAGAAACATTCAATTTAGTACAGCAATAGCTCGCTTAGCGTCGTTTCGTTTTGAGTTGAGTTGAGTTGATGATTATTTTTTACTGATTTTCACTGTGCGTCGTTAGGTTTTCGAATTTGCTTCGTTTTGGAGTTTTTAATTTGTTTTCGAATTTTCGTCCAATTTTTTTGAATTCGAATCTTTAACTTTATTCTGCGGAAGTTGATGGTACACCAGCTGTCCGTCATGTACAATTTAGCCAGAGAGTTTAATTTTGAAGGTATGGAGGAGACCGTCATAAATGAATTGCTAACCTCGCACAACCAAGAATTCTCTAATGAGGAAATTGCAACCGGAATTGCATTTTGCTAATGAAGAAGCTATGGGGGTTATTTTAAAGACGACCCTGACAGCGGAAGGAGTTCAAAAATGTATCAGGTGGTAGCTACGTATATGATTAAGTACATGGAAATTTATCTTACTTTGAGAAAAAACAGTTGTTCAACAAACAATTTTTGTTATAGAAATCCCACCTCCAAGAACAGCCACTATGGACTCAGACAAACAGTGATTAATTAGACTTTCATAAATTAAATGAATATGAAGTTAATTTTACTTTATTCTATTTTATTTTTAAATACTATACTATACTTTCGTAATCCTGGAACACCTGTCGTCTATCATTAAATGGTTTGCTATAGAAAATCTATATATATTTTGCGTCGTTTCAATTGGCGTCGTTTTTTTTTACCAATCGGGGTAAAGTTCCAAAAAATAGGAAAAGCGAGTTATGACTAATTGGATTAGATAAAAAAAGACTCCGCAAATAAATCTACACGATCTTCTTAAATTTTATTTATTTTTACAATCGTACTTGTTGAGATAATAAAGAGAACTACTTACATATCAGTTATTTCGTAATTTGACAAAAGACCGGCACACGTGTTTTCAGACCACAGAGGTTGCTGCACTGAAAATTGTTAATTTCTTAGAACAAGTAGATAAAAACATTGTTTTTGTTTTGAATAGAGATCAGTTTTGTTTAATAACTATATAATTCCATTAAGTATCTAATTTAGAGTTCATTGTACTTTGTGAGGTTCGTGTGATAGTCACATCAGCTGATAACTGCATAAAATTGCGAAAAGGAAACAGATTTCTCATGAAGAGCGAAGTGTTAGTTTGTTAGTACTTCGAACAAAGAAGGATATTCTATACGCTAAATCGCAAAACAATTCGAATTTGATGTAAAGTTGTACATTACACTCTTACACGAAAGCTAGCTACGGGAGAAAAATCAATCAGGACAACAGGAAGATCAGTTTATTAAAGTGTTATCAGAACGAGATCGAAGTTTAACTGAGCCACAAATAGCTGCTACTTCGAATAGAACACGAGAAAAGCCAGTTTAAATCACAACTGTAATGAGACATTTACTGGCTGCTGGTTTAAGAGAATGCGTTGCAAACAAAAAAACAAGAGTAACTATAAGCCCTAAGATAAATAGACTAGAGTGGGCTAAAGCACATACAAACTGGACGGCGGCAGTCTTTGGATGGATGTATCTCAGTTTCAAATTTTTGGGACTAACCGACATGTTTTAGTGCGCCTATCTAAAAACGAATGGGATTTAGGAGCGTGTACTGTGCAGTCCATTAAGCGTGGTGATGGTAGTGGAATGGTTTGGGGATGCTTTGGTAACAATAAACCCGGTCATTGAATTATCATTGACAGAAATCTGAATAAAGAAGACTATCTGGAAATACTGCCAGAAAATGCAATTCCTTCTAGAATGTATTTGATTGGCTGAAGTTTCGTTTTTGAGCAAGATAACAACCCAAAGCAGTCATCAAAACCATGCCAGGAGTTCTTACAGCAAACACAAAACGATTTTTTTTTTGGAAATTTCGAAGTGGCCATCACAATAGCCAGATCTCTCGCCCATAGAATTAGTATGATATGAGCTTGATAGAAGAGTTAAAAGTCGGGGTCCATCGAGCTCAGAACAGTTGCAACATTTACAAAATGAATGAAGTCATTAGAACCCGAATACTTCGCTAAATTAATCAAAATAATGAATAAAATGGAGAAATGATTAAAAACAAGGGCGGTCATATTGATGAGGCCATAATTTAAAGAGATCTTAGATTTTAGCGAGACATTTAAATGAAACTAAAATATTTCGGATTTACTACGCGATTTTTTATTAATTTTAAACTACATAATCCCGACGATGGGACTCACGACTCCTCTGCCCGTGATCACGGCTACTGTAAAGTAACCTAAACGTCGGGATAATATAGTTTTAAATTAATAAAAATCGCGTAGTAAATCCGAAATATATTAGTTTCAGCCATAATTTAATGAAAATTACACTATTTTTTCACCTTATTGTACTGAATATTTCTTAGTTGTTTAATCTAACGTTTGATTAAGATTTCATAGTAATAAACCGTGACCTACGTTTTTTATTGTTGTTTTTATTTCAATTACCATGGTGTATGTGGCAACAAATACATAAACTTATTCGTAACTAACACAATATAGGCGGTCATGCGTTCGAAAAATCTAACTTTCATAAGATGTTCTGTCATATCTTATATCTTTACATATTACAGTCAAATTTACATTAGAAATGTTAAATAAAACCATATGAGAACATTAACACATCACTTTATTAAGCCCTAAGTGCTTTTACATTTCATGTTACCTTTCCTATCACTGGTATAAAATATAATATCAATAATTCTATATAGCTAACAAAAACGTAAAATTCACATACTGGATACATATTAAAAACGATACAATTCGTAACACATTCGTAAAATCGTAATGAAAATCACTAAAACTTTTTCGAACATAATAAATAAAACGTATATTAAATAAATAAATTAAGTAATTTTACATCGCCGATTTCAAAAATCATCAAAAATATATCGTGAGTAACCATTAACCGTCAAACAACAGAGATCATTTATTTAAATAACATTCAAAAAAAAACCTACAACTATAAAGCGGGATAACCTAAACTAGAGAAAAGGCGCGAAATTCTATAAAGAACAATTATAACTAACTAATGTTGTCTGTCAACACACATTATTGTCTCACTACCAATTATTATTGTATGCACTCAAATCTGAGGTGATGTCGAAAATAGCGCTGACATTTAAACTCCATTTGCCGCCAAATTCGGTTGTCAGATTCTGACGTTTCAAAACTTCACATTAAATTCTCATATACGATAACTAATTTCAAGCGATTCTACTTTAATCGATACTATTTCTTTAACAATACTTAATATATAGTGGTGTTAAAATCTGTATATATTACTCCGCCGTGACGATTATGTATAAAATACTTAAATATTTTATTGTCTGTGTACGATTAAGGAGAAATTATAGAAAGAATAGAAATTAAAAAAAAAAAACGAAAAAAATTCAAAACGTTGTCTTTATTAAAATGTCTATTCGTAAAATTATCTAAATTAGCATCACAATTATTATTAGCGCAGATGAAGTAATTCGCTTAAAAAATAACACAAAAAGAAAAAAATTAAATAGTTTGCAACAAAACATAAAGACCGCCCTTCCGACTGCGCGCTCTAGCGAGGCTTATTTAAAACGCAATAGGAATAATTTAATTCTTCATTTATATAAACCTATTAAATTATACCTCGCACAGCTCAAACGGAATCGCAGCATAAGGCTAAGCTTATCTACCAAGCATACAAGGTAAAATAACAGTCAAATGTTACTTTGCTATATTATTTAAGTAGGAACTTAATCAAAACACTCGATAAATTTGTTTCATTCAACCTCTAACTATTGAGCATAAATGATAAATTTCAACATTAAAAGAATCACTAACTGAGCTGTGTTTTTTTAATGTATAATGTTTCGTCTGATTGTAAATTTACCTACAACACCCATTTATAGTAGACGTAAGATCAGACATCAACAGACAATTTGACAAAGGACAGGAACAGCAAGAAACATTACTAACTACGTGTAAAGATATCTTTAGAACAATATTATTATTATTTTTATACATATTAATTGCACTATATCATATTAAATATTGCACATTTTCTTTTTTTTTTTTTTTTCAATTCAACGGACAACACATAAGGTTAATTTCATCAATTAACCATAGTTTGACATTCCATATCATTTTAGACTCTCTATTGAGATAACATTACCGAGATGTTTGCCTCCTTGTATGCAAGGTCGTAGGTTATGTAATTATTATATATTTTTTTAATTATTTTTCATTTAAAAACATGCAGATATATTGTATAATATTTCAAACCGATGGACTCAACAAAACATTTACAAAAATGTTACTCAGAGACACAGATAATAATATAATATATATATAAAAAAAATGTCCAAA
>DVQP01001037.1:0-17650 GCA_018231745.1 Danaus eresimus | reverse complement strand
ACTATAGAACACTCAAGCCATATCAAAGTGATGTAAAGTACAATGTGTGAATCCTATTTATTATTTATCATCATAACAAAATTAAGTATCATCGAATAATCGTTCTTAATATATTTTTTTATTTAAATTAAGGCATTTCTAAATTTCTCGAGCAACAGCCTTATTATTGACTTGTTCAAATTAAAAAAAGTATTAAGCTTCAAAGAATAAATCGCTTATAATTACATATTTTTAACAAGGCTAATTAAAAGGCCTTAGTCGTAATTATAGGGAAACCATGGAAACTTTTTACCGTTTTTTTTAATATTGATAAAATAAAATTCCACTTTACGGATAAAGTTGAAAACAAAAAACGGACTCTTTATAAAGAAATCTCTAAAACCGTCAAACATTGCCGTCTCCGAAATTTAATCAAAATTTTTTTTTATCCTTATCAAGTTACTTTACAATCGACTTTAAGGATTGTTTTCGTTACAAAGATCTTATACAATAATCGAAATTGTTGACAGCTGTCTCTGGATTTATGAAGTCTTGTGACATAAATCGATATATAAGGCAAATCTTAATGTTTAATACTTGGTACTTACGTGTATTTAGAAATAATCTCACCAAAGAATTAAAATTAACAACAACAAATTTGATATTTTATGAAAATTCATATGCAATGATAGTAAAGCCTCATATATAGCAAATTCACGAGACAGAAAATGTTATTAATGGCTCATGAATTATCTAATTGGATGAAGATCCTATTGTTATATCACACGCATAAGCTACATCTTTAATAATATCGACTCTGGTCACAGTAGCTCCGAACCCAAATTGTCTCTAAAAAACATACAGAATTGTTTATTCTTACCTTTTTTTTTTGTTTACGGGGATAAAATCTTCAGTAAGACTTCCGGCCGCGTGGGGAACGCGTTCGGGACATGTGGGATTTTCACCCACTAAAAACCCCCGACACTCCCTCTTCTCCGCCAAAGCCGGAGTCGCGGGCACTGTGAAACTACCGCAACTCCGACTGTTTATTCTAACCTAAAGCCTTACTGCTTTAATATTTCCTTACATATAGTTTTCTACAAAATCTTTTTGTTATATTAATAGCATAAATTAGTAACGCGTAAGATATCAATTCGTTATCACAATCGTATGTACATTGTGTTTATAATATTAATATTATTTCACCTAAGTTGTATTAGTTTCTAATAATAAAAAACTTAACTTTATTAGAAGTTTTGTAGAAAAAACTGCTTTTCTTCCTTAATTAAATTGAATGATAGGTTAAAAAGTTTTTGCTGAAATATAGTGAATCGATCTTAAGGATTTTATTAAATAAGTCAATTTAATATACACATCTAAGAATTTCAATGGCATAAAATATTTATATAATCTAATTGTTTGTCCCAAAAAGACAGGTTCCAACGATGTTTTAACAATATTCTCTTTGCCAGGTTTGCCTCTTATCCTGTTTATATAACAATAAAGTCCGAGTCTCTTCAATAAGCTAGATTTGCGCTACGTGATACCGCAAGCTATAGACGCGATTAAGAGAGCTAAAGCCCGATTTATATTTTGGAAATATACTTTTGCAACCAAATAAACCAATCTTGTGGATTCTACGCTATTTGGTCTCAGAAACAAATACACTTCACATGTTATTGTAATAAAATGTTTTACATATACAATATTTTTATTTCTTTATAAAAATTAGGTTTATAATTTAAAAATATATCTTGATAAGAGAGTCAGTAACGGAAATTACATTAAGCATTTTCTGTTTGTCTAAGTTATTGTTAAAAATAAAAAATAATATACGAGTTTATATTTATGGGTTGTCGATGCTTATTATATGTTATTTTTATTATGAAAATTATACAAATAACCCGATTTTATTAAATGTAGGATAATCGTAATTATTGACGCCATGAATGTGCGTGTATTAGGGCAATTTACCTATGCATTTAGGCTAAATATGAAAAAAATATGAATCGACTTAAGTGCTTTTTAATCAAATGATGGAAACTTTGGAAACACTTGATAATGAAATGAAATCTAAGTAAAACGGCCTTGATCTGAAGAGATATTGAATTTCCCAATTAACTTAGCATCGTATATATTCCAAGACATATTACATTACAGTAACAATACAATACGCAGCAACCTGTAGGTCTTAGCGGACGTAAGCTATTATTGGTTCTTTAAATTTATTTCTTTTTTTTTTAGGTTTCATCTATGTCTAACGAATTTTAGTTTTTTCTCCACAAGACACTAATCTGATATACGAAATAGCATTCAGTCGGTCGTTGCTGTGATACCGCATTGTTGTCAAGGATACAATTGTGTTTTTCAAAATAGGTGAAACTATCCAAGTGTTA
Source organism: Danaus eresimus (assembly GCA_018231745.1). Lineage (NCBI taxonomy): Eukaryota > Metazoa > Arthropoda > Insecta > Lepidoptera > Nymphalidae > Danaus > Danaus eresimus. The sequence goes on along the minus strand of DVQP01001037.1, from coordinate 15,275 downwards.
AACATAAACATTAAGAGCCAAAAGGAAAATGGCAGAAAGAGCTCCAGTTTCAGCTGAAGATACGTTAGTTCGTTATGATAATCCAGTGTTAGTAACAAAACAACCAGAGAAAGTTGTAAGTATTTGCTGGAAGAAACATTATTACTGTAAACTGATGTCTGAAAATGTGTTTCTTTTTTAGCACTATACCGCTTTAGTAGTTTACAGTGCATCTGATATTCAATATAATGTATAAAATGAATGAAAACATTCAAATATACTGAACATTTTAGGTATCCCCAACAACTGGTGCGATAGCTCAGCCATGTATTCCCACAGAAGCGAAACGTGAAACTGAAGAAATTCTTAATGCGATTTTACCACCAAAAGAATGGGAAGAAGATGGACAGATATGGACTCAGAAGGTGAAATAACTTTATCCACATAATATACCAAGGGACAGATAAGTGATTGCTTTCTTTACGATCAGATATCGTCTACTCCAGCAACGAGATTAGATGTGATAAATCTTCAAGAAATGTTGGATACACGTTTACAGCAAAGGCAGGCAAGAGAAACCGGAATATGTCCAGTTCGCAGGCAACTTTATACTCAATGTTTTGATGAACTTATACGTCAGGTAACTTCTATGCTTCTTTGATAACTTGTAAGTATAGGATGGATTGTAAAATATATTTTTAAGGATCATAAAAATACAATTATTTTAATATATTCTATTAATCAGGTTACTATTAATTGTGGTGAAAGAGGTCTTCTTTTATTGAGGGTACGTGATGAAGCAAGGATTACAATGGAAGCCTATCAGACCTTGTATTGCAGTTCCATTGCATTTGGTATGAGGAAAGCTTTGCAGGTATGTCTTACCTTCTGTAACATGAGGTATTGAGGCCTTTGTTACGAGAACATGCAGGTTGCAGCGATTTAAAGAAACTCATCAAAGAAAAATAATATTGTGTTTTTATTGTATTGTTAAGAACATCTTTATTTACTTTCTGCAAAATAAACAAGTTAAATTAACTCTTTCATAGTTATATTTATCACAAACAATGTAATATTTTAGTCGGAACAAGGAAAATCTGATCTAATGGAACAAGTTGCGAAGTTGGAAGCAGAACGTTCGTCATTAGAAAAGCAATGTGCAGAACTAAAACAGAAGACTGAGCAATTGGAGCGACGTGCGGCAGAATTACGAGCAGCAGAAGAGAAAAGACATCAAGAAGAGTTACTCGCGCTTAAGAAGACTAACGCCCAGCTCAAGGTACGATAAGTCTTTATACTAAGATCACGATAAAGTAATGTTAAAGCTGACAAAAATTTGTATCCAGAAATCAACTCCCCAATAACTTGTTTCAATTTTTCATTTATTTTTAATGTTAAATAAAAATGTGAAAGGTGGGTAGATTTAAATATACTTTTCAATTTACAGGCACAACTGGAAGGAATTATAGCACCGAAGAAATAATGCATTTATATGTATCGAGCGTCATCAGAATTATGTTAATTTGAAATAAATAAAATATTACCTTACAAAGTATAATTATTTTGGCAAGAAAAGTCCTACAAATAAAACGATTATGTAATTTTATTAAAATATATATTAAACCATTTATTGGACAAACATACAATAATTTCATTAGTTTACAATCCACATTACTAAAGATCCTTAAAAAGATATAAAGAACACACCATACCATTCTTCCATCCGATACAATAATACTAAACATTTAATTGTTATTCAATTTAAATATCAAAATCTATTACAAAATCATCACCAAGGTAAATATACATTTCATAAGAACGTGTTAATCTAGACACGTACATCCATCCAATGAAAATGCAGAATAGATCACTATCTGTATACGACAAATAAATTTTATTTATTATAAAATCGCTTAAAACTAATTTACATTATAATAAAAACGATCAATAAGCTTCTATTATAAAATGAATATGAATTGTATGAATACAGTTACATCTGAGGAATTAAGGCACCACTTACATAGACAAAAAATAAAATGTCAAAATCATAATATTATTATTGAAATTACACTTATGTACATAAGTTTGTACTAAGTATATAATATGAATGTGTTATATAGTAAGTCGTGTGATGCCAATGTGTCGTGTTTATTTACATTTTGTATAAGGCAAAAGTAGCCATGCTCTAATAAAAAACCGATACCAAACAGAGCCTCGCCAATTTCGTTGGCAGGTACAGTCAACATTCAGTCAGACAATAAAACTTGCACGGAATGAAGTTACATTTAAAAATTACGATACGTAAAGTACATCAAGAATATTTTTATTATCAAAATAGATAAAAACTATCAAAGATCAAAAAGAAATCTCCGTCGCGAAAATTAATGATAAAATATATATAAATATAATGATAAAATATATATAGAAAAAAAAATTGTGATCGAAATAAAAATGCCACGTAGATGCACCTCGCTGGTGGATTTCTTCAACGATTTCCATACGAATAATAAGAGCAAAAATCGGTGGAATTCTATACTTATTATCACAGTTATAATACAAAATGGATGTAAAATATTTTAATTTCGTTCGTTCCCTTGAAGAAATCTACGATCGAGTTTGATCCTCGACGTGAAGTCGACTAGTCTAGATAGCGCTGTCACGGACATAGGGTTGCCAACTTTAAGTTAAAATTATCAAACAAATAATTTTTCAAGTCAACATAATTCATCGGAATAGAAATCAATAATATGTATTCGATATACCGTCGGAGGTTAAGACCAACTCTACAACATAGAGGTGGCAACCCTCATTACTGTTTATCTGTGTAGGTGAGCCTGTGGGCGGGGCCTACGGGTATGGAAGTCACGTGACCAGCTCCGCCATCGAGTATGGGATTTACCACTTGTACGATATCTGGCTGGAGAGAGTGCTCCCCAGATTCTTCTGCCTCCAGATTCGTTCCCAACTCTAAATCCGGTGCCGTCTCACTACTTGGACTCGTTGTTAATTCCAATGATATTATCTTCTCTTGAGTCGTCTCCACCTATATTTGAATGAATTATTTAATTTCCGTTCTCATTAATAGATTCATATTAATGATATATGAACAAACTGTATGAATGAAATAAAAAAATGTTATTCATATTATTTACATAATGAATAATTTTAATAAATTAATTTATATAAATTATGTTCATGATTAAATTTTAAATTGATCAATTAAATGTTTTTTTTTGTACATTTTTTTGTGACATCAATGTTAAATGTAAAGTTAAACATGCAACACAACACCAACTACAGTGTGATAGTAGGCTTTAGAGCAAGCAGTAAGCGAGATTAATGCAACAATTTCATTATATATAAAAAAAACATTATTAAGATTAGAACAAAAAACAATGAAATCGTGGCATCAAGCATTATATAATATTGAAACGAAACAAACCATTTGTTGGGTGAAGGTTCCGTGGCTAGAATCCGGGTGTTGTCTGACAAATATATAATTAATGTTAGCATGCCATGCCAATATATCATGCAACACACTTAAATAACGGTGTAATTATAACAAAAAAAAAAAGAAATCTTCGATTACCGATCCCTATAAAATTATTATTTCTATACCTAATTTTATTTTATATATACAATACACTATCTCCCACCATATATACAAAATTAGTTGCTTATAATACTACCATTTTTCTACTTTTTACAAAATCAGCGTATATACGGTGTTGCGCGCAATGGAATGCAAAGTTTCGTTTTGTTTAATGTGCTCGCCCCTTCATCTGCGTATAACAGTCACAGTCACAAGTCATATTAATATTAATATCAAATGTCAAGACAGAGTCGTATGTATTGCGTATAAGCTAAGCATATTCCGTATAATACAAACTGCATAGAAATAACAAAAAAAAAGAAACCACACACTAAAACGCATTGCTTGTGTACAGCGGCGTATATAGGACAAGTACAATCGCGGACGGTACGGTTGCGTACAGTCGCGTACAGTTGCGTACAGTCGCGTACAGTCGCGTACCTCTTTCTCAATAACTTTCTCTATGTACTCGACGGTTCGCACTTTAGTCTCGCCGGTAGCCGGACAGACGTATTCCTCAGTTCGTAGTGTTATTCGCTCGTCTAACAACTTTTCCTTCTCCTTCACGGCCAGTATTGGCCCCGGCTTTGTACGTAACGCGATACGAGGCAGGGGCCATTTCTATAATTCAAAGCCAATTTCACATACACATCCCCATATTATGCGAAGCGGACAAATACACCCATATATAGTTAACACAATGACAGCTTTAGTCATGTTCTTGGTAACGCGTTACGAAGCGCGACATCAAGTGCTATTTGTATCTGATTAGTGAACAGTGAATCGTACATGTCATCAAATGCATCGTTGGATCACTCATCCAAGATATTGAGATTACCCGAGCGTTATATGTAAAGAACACATTAGGTTTGGGTTTAAAACAAAGTGAACATACAAATTTATTTGGAAGGAATTAAATCACATACATGACTTGATTCTATCCAGGTCTTAGTATATTAGAACGACTTGTACACATGTTACTGTACCAATACAATGTTTACCTCGGAAGGAGAATTATCCCTTGGCGGCACCTCTCCTATGATTTCATGCGCTGGGCCCACCATGCTTTTAATTGCTTTTTGTGATTCAATCGCGTCCTAAAATATTAATTTTCTCATTACATTCAATTCTAAGACGCGATTGTGATCATTAATTACTCACGATAACGATAGGACTTTATAGACGACATATCTTTCATACAGTTAGATTACATGCCATCTTTTATGTATTACTGTTGCAAAATAATCCAGAATCTTCTGGAATATTCGAAGCTATTGACTTTAGAGTTAGTATTAGCACGTTTGTTAGGTTGCGTTTCCACCAGAACTGAACAAGGCAGGGAATAATAGCACCAATGCAGTTTTACTTCAGATGTTTTACTGATTATACTAAAGTTCCAGCCTCGCTATCAAGTTTCCCTTATCGTTTCCACCTACGGTCGGTGTATGTATGAAAATGATGTATTTATCTCTGCCTCGTTTCGAAGTTCGTAAGTGTAAACGCGGTGAAGTTGTATCATGGTAGAGGTCGTCACCTGTTCTAGCGAGCGCAGACGGGCGGCTCGCCAGGCTGCCCGCCGTGCTGCGCGAGCCTCGGCGTCTAAACCATCGCGTCCCGCACGACGCTGAGATTTCGCTGAGGGGGAAACACCACCAAACGAAAGGCTGCAATGATTCATGTTACATTTACAATAGTTATTGTTCAAAGGTTATAGTTCGAAAACATTTCAATGGATTCGATGGTATGTCAATGATCTGTTGGCGTTTCGGCAGAGATGGCCTTTTTGAAGTAAACAATTTTTCGCTAAGCTATATTGCTCTCTTTTTATTGCAATAAGTACTTTTGGGTGAAAAAAACTCATTGTTTGTACCATTCTGATACGGTCATCATTAAATTGAAAAGTTACACAATTAAATTTTCTGAAAGTGAAATAATTCCACAGACATATTTTTATACCATATCTGACTCAATATACATAAAGGCATTTTAACAGGCAAATTATTTCTGGCATATCTCAATCAGTTGATAAAAAAGGCCGAGTGTTATATTTTTTCTAGATGCCTTGAATGTACCAAACAAAATTCCTCCTAATAGCCATAGTGCAGTGCAGAATGTCACTGTATTACATAAACAGCTAGTATTACCTGTGACCGTTCTCATACGGCTCATCGTCTGAATGCTCGCTGTCTGCGCTCTGGCGGTCGGGCGACCACGAGGCGAGCTCAGCTCGGGAGAGTGTCGCCATTTTACGCTCCTCTTCCTGCTTCAATTTCTCCACCTCATCCGCTGATAAGAATTTGAAAACTTTCTCTGGAAGGTTTAAGGAGTTTTAATAAAATTATACATGTTTGATAAACCGAGTAGGTACTTGTTAAAGTTCCACAATGGTAAATTGAGTTTCTTGTAATGTATATAAGGGTATGAACGCCGAAATTTATTGCTTTAATATGTATCAATACATATTGAAACAAATTAGTCATTTAAATAGCGAACAAATGAAATATTACTAAAAGCTAACTTTAATTTAGTTTTAAATTTTTACATTTAAATATTATTAAAAGATTTACACTAGTAAAGAGAGAAAAGAAAATAAGATTCTATCTATACTAATATACAAAATTCTAGTGTCTGTTTGTTATATAGAAATGACCGTTTTTTTCTTCACGAGTATCAATATGTATACGGTATATACACCAAAAAACCATACATATTTTACCATTTTTGTCTGTCTGTCTGTTTGTTGCGACTAAGCACTGAAATGGCTGGATCTATTTTTACGAGACTTTTATTGGCAGTTAGCTGATGTAATAAGGAGTAACTTAAGGTATTTTTGTCAAGATCTGGAACCCTTATCTCGAAATTATATCGCGCGAGTGGGAGGCAGGGCGCATACGAAGCTTAAATTTTTTTTACACTGTTTCTTATTATTTTTCTTGCGCAGAAGGAGTCGAAGTTAACAGCTTGTTTACGAATAATATCTATATATATAAAGTTAAGATAATGGGATAGTTGATACTAATATCACTTACTATAATTGAACTGCTTAAAATGCTTACCAATTTAAATGTAATTGAAAGTATAAGATTACTAATAACTTTGAATTACCTGGCTTGGGTGATGATTTGTGACTTTCTTCCATAGCATTCTCAAAGAATTTTTTCTTATCGCTCACAGATGCTTTCACAAAATTACCAGATTGAGGTGGGGAAGCCTGTAATATTTAATAATATAAACCGTGACAAACAAAAAAAAATACTAATATCATATATAGTGATGACACTAAAAATAAAATAATAAAAAAAAGCACAATTTACAAGCTATGATAAAAATCCATATCCGACTATTAATACCCATGCAGTCAATAAGTTAATCCTTGGCGGCAGCAAAATTATATGCAAAATAACAATATTAATAAAGTAAGTAAAATAATATTAAAAACATGCAAACTATAATAAAATGCTTGTTAATGTCTGTAACGAGGTAAAACAATGGTATGTATGGGACGATGACAAAACGTGTTTTAGTATATCGAGACGGGTTGCCGACGAACACAATCATAAGAAGCTGAGTGTTGTGGGTAATGCCGTACAATAATGATTACCTCGCCGATGGCAAAGGATTTGATTTTGCTGCTCCATGAGGGTTTCTGGGTTGATGCGGGCGAGGTACTTCCCTCTCTCGCAGTTTCGGAACCCATTGAAAATCTATTAATTACTGGAGCAGTCGTCACTTCGCCAAAGCGGACTCTTCTTTCCGATTGAACACTTTTAGGGGCATCTTCCTCTTTTATCGCAACAAGTTGTGTGACATTGGCGTTTATATCTTTGCCTACTGAACTAATTAATGACGGTGACAGTTGAGGTTTTGATGGCGAGAACGATTCGTCGCTAGATGCCCTTGACGGTACCGTGCAAGTATATGGATTGAATGTACCCGCGACCGTCGTCAGAGACGGGTACGGATTAGAAGGAGGATAAGTTATAGAATGTACCATGTTCGGCGACATGCTCTTAACTCGTATGTCGCGCAAAGTGTAGTTATTGGCATCCGAGTCATCGAATTGACCTCTCATGGGATGCAAGTAGCAAGGTGAATTCGGTACGTGTGATACAGAAGGAAGAGTTTTGTATTGAGCATGCAACAATTCCGGTGGCTCCGGCTCTCCTACAGGACTAACTGATAATTCGTCGAGATATTCACTACTCTCGCTAGACGGTAATTTATTACGGAAGACTTGAGGTGAAGGCACTTCGGAAAATATTGGTGCTGCAAGAGGATTCTTATCTAATCTGAATGAACTATCTAAAATCGGATGCGCATAGTAGTTGACGGGTGGTGGGAATTCTGTTTCTGGTGAATTGGTTGAGTTACTGGACTGCACAGTTGTTTCGGCCACTATAGGTTCTGGCAGAACTACTCTCTCGGGGACAACAGTGATGAGGGGGGCGTCTAGCTGAGGTGCCGCCTCATGTACTAAATGACTTAAACTTACTTTAGTCGCGAATAAAGGCGGAGGTGGGATGATAAATTCTTCGGGTCGTACGACACTTGATTTGGTTTCATTCAAAATTTTAGTGGGTCGATTTTTTATTAGTAAAGAGCTATTTCCCTGACATGCATCGTTAGTAATATCCGCCGGGGAGGTATCATGCGATAGATGCGTTATGTTTCGCTCGTTCGATTCGTTCGTCATATCTTGTGCTTCCGATGTGAAACTAACTCGCTTCATTTGTGGCTTCTTAGGCACTTGCGGTTTCTGTTTGACTGGCTGTGGGTTAGTCGGTGGGTCGATTGATGTTCCCAGACTATCAGCAGCTGGACTCTTCGGCTTGTGTTGTGTGACCCCCAACGGTGACACCGCAACCGGCGCACTAGACGACTAACCAAACCAACAATTGTACTACACTGCTTTTATACTACTTAGCTATTTGTGCTTGTTCTAAAGGACCTCAGCGGAAGCGACTTGCAAGAAAACAGCGTCAGTAACAAAAATTAAAACTTAAAACGGGGTAAAAATAATTCACCGTTAAGCATGAAACTAAATCTTCCAAAATAAATGTTACGGGAAAATTACTAACCAAAAACTTACATGTACATATAAAAACACCAATTTCAAAACAACGTGTATTTAAATTCAACACTAAAGTATAAGATCAATTTTGAATAATTTTGTATACAAAGTAAAGGTGCCAATTCATTTACATTACATACATCTATAATCCATTTGTAAAATTCCAAAATAACTGGCAGTTTTAAGATTTGGCAAATTTTATAATATAATGCTTATAATTTTAATGAAATTAACGTTACAGAAATTTTTATTTGATATGTTACTTTTTTACATCAATCAGAAGTATCATGAAATTTACACAAAAAATAAAACATGATCAATAAAACCGCCTTAGTTAAAATAAATGAATAATTTGGACATAAAAAAAATATTTACCGAAACAAGAGCGTATAATAACATTATAGCTCTCAAAAAGCAAAACAAACATCATTAGCGTTGTAGCAATGACTTAAGTCTTACTCAAAAAACTCAGCAACACCTTACAAATGTGTCATTTCGTTCTAAGAGCACTATAAAAGCAAAAAATACAATACAGCAGTACAAGAAACAAGCACTTACAATATATACCATAGATACAAATCATTAAAAGTTACTTTTACATAATTACATTTATTCCATAATAATTTATGACATTAGACATATTTTTTAACACAGTCACAATCCAAAAATCCTCGTGGAAGAAATAATATGATATATCAATTGTAAATAATGACTGTATGTATATATCATTAAAAAGATTTATATAACATCTAACATATATGTAAATTGTTATACAAAAGGCATTTCATATAGAATCAGGATGAGATTTCAGTACATTAGACAGTTCACTAAGAGTCTACATTGGTCATTTAATATTATATTAACTGATCGGCTATTGGTAAAGCAATTTATGTCTAATTTGTAAAGCAATAAGGCTGTTTAGAATCAGGATATTCACAATACAGGGTGTTCATACAAACATCTATACATTAAACAGAGTATAATGATATATACTTTTAGAAATATAACAATTAATTATACATTTATAACATCAACATACCCTCCATTACATGATCAAGTAGGAAAATTTTTGTTTTATTTCAATATACTGCCATGAACATTGAACCGGTACAATATTAGAATAGCTGGTTTGAATTTCACTTAATATTTATAACTAATGATAATAATTATTTATACTAAATCATATATATATAAGAATTAAATACATATTGAAAATAAAATTACACATATGACAATAAAATCATCCTACATGAGTTTTAATAATAAATAATTTTTATTTCAGATACCATTTTTACATGTGCAGTTAAATAATAAAATAAATGCCGTCCATGACGTCTAGTGGAGACTGTGTGGTTTGAATAATAAAAAAATATATATAAGCATACATATAAATATGACCGTCATACATCTAGGTTTGAAACAAATGTTAAATAAATACACATCAGTCGCAACAAATAAGTGGATAATAATAATTATATTCATATTATATAGTCCATAGATTAAAAACTATATACATTGGACAGATGTTTGATGTATTATGTGTTCCCTTCCATTCCGTCTGGCTTTGCATTCTGCAATGGACGTAAACCTTTTGTCAGTATATCTGTTTGTTCTGTCACAACTCTTAACTAGCACATAACGACATCGACTATGGAGTATATACTGATGCTGCAGAAGAGAATTGGGGGATCACGTGACCATTACAGTTCTTAAGTTTCACATAAACAAGATAACATGCATATCATTGATACAGGTCACTACAGATTATACATATAAAAAAAGTTCTAGTAACAAATATCATTATAAATAATAGTCCACATATAACCGTTCCCTTATATAATATATAACAATAAATAACATTTATTTTGGAAGATATATTAAATATTATACTGATATATTATAATATTTTCATGCAAGCTATTTTATACAGGGTGCATGCCATCGATAGACCGACGTGCATTTCAATTATGTTAAAGGTAATTAAGCTATATTTCTACATATCTACATAAATTCAATTCCATGCTTTTTGTTATTAATTGATCAAAAAGAAATACAACGGAAAGAACATAAGCTACTCTTATTTGGAATAACAATTTATACTCTGTACGGAATTTAGTTTAATAAATCAATAATTAAAATTTATAATACAAGTGGACACAGTGGTCACATATGTAGAGAAAATATATTTTTTAAATTTTTAAAACTGAAGACACTATGGACCAACGTGTACACTAAGGATGTGTGTACACTATCGACTTAAACACATACCTGGTTGTGCAGAGTGTGCTTAGACATGACGACGGTAGTGGTCTTCTGATGCGGCTCCGGCGTGGGGGGCGAAGGATCAAGGGCGATACTCTCTACAGCATGCACTATGTCCAGCACCTTGTACATAAAGAAATATTTATATGCTATGTATTAATGTATTTTGTGATACGAAAATTTATTTGAAGCATCGTTATATGTAAATATATGTGTATTATAAGATGTTACAGGCATTTTTAGATTTGAAGTAACAGGCATTTTTAGAAAATTTATCACATATTATGTATCAAAAAATACGAAAGAATTGTCTGTCTATGCAAATAATACTTCATAGATTGCATGTAAGTTACCTTTTCAGGGGTGGATTTCTCCCTCACCTCGGCGACTTGCTTCTCATGTTCAAACTCCACTAAATCTTGTCGGATATGTTGTTCCTATGATAGAGTTGTTCATAGTAATATTTATAATGAAACTGCTAAGTTCTAAATATCATTATGTTAAAAATCAATACAAAATGACTAGATGCTTTGATACTAAATAATTAGCATAATCAGTGTAATATGCGCGTGTTTTTTTTTTTATCAAACAAACCTGTTGTTGATGCAAGGACTCGTCTCTATCCAGACTGGAAGTAGAGTGAGACAGAGAACCGCCGGTATCAGCCGTCCCGCTCTCACTGCCCGTCTGTGTGAATGGCATTCGTGTACTAGCTTGTGATACAACTAAACAATAGGCTACAGGATACATGGTGCTCAAATTGAACAACCAGCTTTAGTTACATTTTGCACTCCTGTATATTAAGTAGTAATAATATAGCGTTAGTCTATAAATTGTTAAATTATCTTATGCTCACAGTACTCTTCTCCGGGCGTGAATATCCATGGCAGACAACTAGTGTTAGTGGAGCTTCTGACGCAGATCTTAGTGCGTTTACAGCTTCCGCGTGTGTAGCACCGAGAAGGGATATGCCATTCACCTCTAACAGGCGCATGCCAGCCTTAAACATAAAGCATATATAAAATTTCGATGCAACCGTTACGAAATAATATACTGAAGAGTTTCATAATTTATACAAAAAAAAATCGCGATCAGTCATTGAAGATATTTATTTGGAACTAATATATTGCTCTAAACTTTACTTATACAATTATATCAGACAAAGAAGCTTTCGTTTTTGGACATAGTAAGAAATTTCTATAGCGTAATCATGACTTTCAGTAAAGACTCCTGACACAACATCTTACCGACAATCATATATTTCTTACATACTAGATACACAGAAACTGAGTTTTCTTGCTATCAAAACGATAATTTTAATACAACTCGATTGATTATGAATCTAATAGTTTTATTTGAATTAGCCATACCTTCAGTCTGCCGTCTCTCCGGGCTGCTCCGCCGCTATTTATCTTCGATATAAACACTCCTTCGTCATTAGGATCGTTAGGGTTGCCGCGTTGTCCGTTCAAACCTCCCTTTATATGCATACCCAGTTTTTCACCCTCTTGCTTTATTATTGTCAACTCCTGTAACATAACGTCAATTTTAGTACCGATAAATAAAGTTGACATGTCTAAAAAGCTCGGTATAAACGTCGTTAAGCTGAAACATTTATGTTTGAACCCTAAGTATATCTCGACACAAACACTCACACACAGGCTGTTCGTTGTGCTGACAACAAGAACATGCAAAGCAAATACAAGCATGCAAATTGAACGGTCGAGTACAGCTATAATAATAAACCACACAAACTTTCATAGGACACACTTAATATTGCTCATAAGAAAAGGTAAAATGGGATCAAAGCTTTATTTAATTTATATATCTGAGCAATTGAGACATCGGGGTTTAAATAACCAACTATGGAAGCGGTATATATCACGTTGAACACGCTGTATAAGTGGGAGGGGCGTGACTAGGGGGCGGGGCGGGGGAGGGGACATAAAATAGTTTTTAAAACACATAGTTTCGAGTTGGTCTGACGATCACTTACAGTTGCGTTAACAATCTCAACTTGAATGCGACCCTGTATGTGTGTTGTGATGGCCGTAGTGTGCACGTGTGGAACAAAATATATATATATTTTATATTACTCAAACGATACATATTAATAATTTCTTCATAAGCGGCAGTCCCGGCAGCGCTGCCAAGGCCTAGTTAAGTTAATTTGATGCACTACGTATTAGTTGTCCAAACTACTTAAGCGTTCGTTATACTACTTGGAACATACTTATGATACCATAATGGCTTCTCTCCCGTAACTTGCAATCATGCACATGAGACAGTCTTTTATCTGTTGTTTGAAACTGCGCAAAGTGTCTTATGTTATCACATACAACGTTACCGACTTGCAATGCAACGACTTAAAATTCACAGAAATTATTGAAGCTTCGTCACCCATATGGCATTCAAAACGACTTACTGCACTCATGACACAGGATCGCCAAAACAAATAAATACACAATAGGCACATTATAAATCTTACGTCTATGTATATCTTTATACATAAATTAATTCCATATTAAGCAAGCTTTCATTTCTATTTATACTTTATAAAAAAAAATCTACCTTACATTAGTAACAGGGACATGTATTTTTATTGTTATATTATATATTGTTAGTGTGGTATGAAGAGGCGATTCCTGTGTCACGTGTTTAATGACATGTACCAACCTGGAATCCCAGCGGTAGTGGGTCGTGTCGTACTGTGAGCGTGAGGGTGGGTCCGGGCTGCAGCAGCAGTTGGACGGCGTCCCTGTGAGTCGCCCCGGGAAGGTCGGTGCCGTTCACCTTAAGCAAGCGGTCGCCCATACGAAGCTTGCCAGACCTAGCCGCCACGCCACCCGGAACAATCTACAAATATGAAAGTTTTGATAAGATCATTAATAGTATGAATTAAATTCAATTTCAAAATCAATTTGTTTTATCGGTGATTACAGATTCGATTCCCGCTTGACGATATATATTTTGTTCAATTTTAATATTAAAACAATACTTATATGACTGTTATGGGACAAATAAAGTAGAATATTAGATAAAGGATCATTATAACGAGATCTAAGACTTTTGCGAGTTTTATTCATTTAAATGAAACTAATATTTTTCGGATAAACTACGCATGATTTATTTTTTTACGCGTTTTTAGTTTTTTCGACAAAAAATAAATTACGCGTAGTTTATCCGAAAAATATTAGTTTCATTTAAGGGATCATTATGTCTAAAATTTCATAAACATTACAAAGTTGCTTGATATAATGATAATATCATCAGTTATACATACATGTGATATGAATATGCCGGGTTCTTTGCCGCCGAATGGCACACAAGAGTGGTCGGTACCACCAATTATACTGAACCCGAGAGAGCCACCGTCCTTAACCAATATGACATCCTGCAACAAACAGAAACCGTCTTAAGTCTTAAGATTGACACATACATATGAAATTATCTATGTATAGATTTGGCCGATACTACAAAATTAAAACATACAAATATCACCGAACTTTATGGAAAGTAGCTCTTATTTCCATGAAGCTACAGTAACAATTTGAGTGTAATATTTAAAAGCATTCACTGTTGTTTTTTTTTTTTTGGACCGAAAGAAATTTAAGTAACGAGTCACATACAAAACCGTTTTAATTTTAGTAAGTAGTAGTGCTTAATAAAGGCGTTTAAATTTTATAAGACATATATCCGTACATACATGTGTGTATTGTTCAAATGCTTATAAACTAAGAAATAGAAAATATTCAGTTATGTGACAATTAAATAACTTCTGTATTTTAAAAAAGGTCTTAATACCGACTTATAAATGACAACAAAAAAGGCTAAGAAAAAATATCTCCATGTTTTAGTAAATATTGCTCGTTTTTTTTATTACGTCTCCCATTAAATAGATTCATAGTTTGAATTGGAAAAATATATACTTAATGGGACCTAAAATTGACCGCGATCACGTTTGCTGTAAAGTAACCAAACGTCGGAAGTATGTTATTGAAAATAATTCTAAGCGAGTAGTAAATTCAAAAACAGTTACTAATTATTTCGAAGCAACAAAATAAATTTATGAAATTAATATACTAAAAACAAATTAATGGAACACTCAGTCAGCATTATATTTCATTTAATATTTAATTAAAACCTTAACAGCAAGTAAAATTTTATAGACTTTGATGCGATTATACTTTTTCAGCTGACAAGTTCTGAACAACTTGAAAGACAAATATTTCGGATTTACTACGCGATTTTTTATTAATTTAAAACTACATAATCCCAACGTAATAAACAAAATAACAGGACCAACTGACAGACACACACATCTCGTCTGCCCGTGGTCACGGCTACTGTAAAGTAACCGAAACGTCGGGA
>DVQP01001036.1:0-17653 GCA_018231745.1 Danaus eresimus | reverse complement strand
CACTACCACCACATAACACTTGAAAGACACTTGCTCTCGCCTTGAAGAACTTAAATTCTTTACATCATCTAAATACATAAATTGTAATAAAAGTGATCTTAAAAATAATCATGATAAGAATATAAAGAAAACTTTTATAATATGTATATTATTAACATAATGTCACTCTTATAATCAGAAGTGGATTTAGTAATTAGTTGTATCTTAAGCTAATGCACTATATAATCTATCTCTATGGATGTCCATGTATTAGTATCATGATGTAATGATCAGTATTGATGTTGATGTCACCTCATTTACATGATCGTTATATCGGATATCCGGCCTCCTGTATATAGCTACAGCGACACAAATAGACTATTATTGTAACACGTTAGTGGCACTAGTAGATACAAGTAAAAGTAAAATAGATTTTTAATATGTATTTAAATAAGAAGAGTCAAAATCTAAATGGTCTGTCTGAAATATACCAAATACGGTAGGATTTTTATACGTTTTTATTTAATGAATTTATCTGAGTCTAAAGAAATTCTTGTTTTTGGAAGATAAAATATTACCTCTGACCAAACCTGGGGAAAAGAATGTCATGTAGCTTCCTTATGTCAACAAAGCATTCCATTGAAACACAGTGCGTATATTGAGATTATCCAGTTAACATAAAAAACGACGTAAAATTTTGAAGTTATATAAAAAATCTAATAAAGTCCCCTAAAACATGAAGAATTATATGAAGCGACTTTAAAACGTAATGGTCATTCTATACAGGCAGGGAAAAGTAATGCAATAATCTTTCTCTCTTCTACGATATTAAAATATTCTACAAAACTAATTCTATTAAAACATCAACCGATTTATTTACTACGATGGAGACGTCCGAGTAGGTTACGCCTAAAAACTATTTGTCAAAGTATTTGGTTCCAAAGACTCGTTTAAAAAGTAATTAAACATAATTATACTATATACGTATAATTTGAAGCTTAATGTGTTATAACATCTGATATCGTCTTTGAAATATTGTTTCAAAGAGTAATCATTAATTTTTAAACTTATTTTGTATCACACTACTTTCTATTTTAAAACTGCATATGACTGTCCCTTTCAGCACGTCCTACATTTTTTTATACACTACAGAAACTAGGATTTACGGTGTGTTATAAAAACGCAATAAGCTAAAATATGATACTGTTAGACTTTGTATAATAATATTGACTCAGAGGTCTGCTTCAGTGTATTCTGAAGACAATGCAAATTAGATTCGTCCCGGAAATCAGATATTAATTTTCCCGCCGGGAAAAACAAATCTCTCATCGATATTTCAATATAGTGATAGATAGCATTAAGTCATAAAGTTCCTTCAAGAATTCGACAAACCCTATGACTTAGACGGAATGTTGTTGATGCAAACAAATTAGCCCCAGGAGCAAACGAATCAGAAGGACTATGAGGAATAAGTTACATAAAAGGCTCTTAGGGTCGTTAGTGAAAGAAAGTTTTTCTACTTGTATTAAGAGATCAAACCATTAAATAGTAAATATAACGGATAGAATAGACTGCTCGATGAAAGCACAGTGATTGTTCTAGAAAACAGTAAAATTCTAAACTTATGTGGAAAACCAAATGACCAATAATGACATGGGTTTTGCAGCCATTTATTAAACCAATACAACAAACAGCTATTAAAATTTTCATCAGCGACGTCACAACCTCGTAGACAGAAATAATTTAGGTTCATTTTAACTTCGAATCAAAGAACAACCAGGTGGTCCTCGTTTCAAAGCCTTCAAGATCTTATACCAATGAAATCAAGAGCTGAGCACGGTCTTAGGGTGACAAAGCGCAGACAATATTTTTTAAAAAGTTAATTATAATGGTTTTTTATACGCATTTTCATGTGATGTCTTCAGTGAACCGCTACATGAAAGTGTAAAACAAATATAATTATAATTACTTGCTTAAAGTTTCATCGAAACAGCGTTTTATATTGATGAATTTAAATATTCGTCATCCTCCTCTGGACAGAAAATAAAATGTAAACAATGCGACACAGAGGACTTAATCCTCTCATTTTAATTGGTTCGGAATCTGTAAAGCAGAAGGTTTAAATAAATCATTATTTGTACAGAATTAGTGCAAACGATCGTTTTTGTATTTAAAAAATAATTATTTTGAATTTAAAGAAGTAATAAGAATTGTGTTCCCGGTATTTACTTGTATGAACATATTATATTTGAAAGAAAAACGTCAATTATTATCAAGGACAATGAGATCCGGAAAAATCTTCACACCGTAAAATGCCTCACATTTTTCAACCGCACTCACACGCGGCCTAGACTCTTAACCTACTAAGAGCGCACAGTACAATCCTGAAAACAATTACTTCCATATTATATTAATATATTTATAAGAAAGAGGAATCATTCTTAAGTCTATAAGCATACGGGCGATATTTCATAATAATAATATGCCTTGACAGACGCGATTATTTCTTACAATTTTTTCTCTTCTCTACTTGTCATGATTTGCGAAAAATACAGAAAATGTTACTTAACCTATTTAAACAATTAAACTTTTCAGTAAATGAGTACAAAAATTCCAAAATAATGTTTATGATCAATAAAATATTTATAATAATATTAATAAATTATATTAAACCTTTAGTTGACGAGTGTACCTCGTATTGAAGCAAGCCGTTCCTTCCGTGTAGGGACAAGTAACTACAGCCGCTGTCAACGACTTTCACAATTGTTTTTATCGTCGCTCTTAAAGTGTATATTTTTATAGGAAATTCTTAATATATTTGACTATATACGTAACATTATTTTGTAAAGTTACTTGGGATGATTCCGAAGTACACACGTACAAACCGATGGATAATTCAGTTCAATATATGGCACATCTTTATTAAAACACTTTTATGTTTCGAAAAAAAATCCTTTGAAGTAGTGAAATCCGTCTACAATTACAATTTCTTTGCTGGAAGTGGAATCTTCTGTTATACAGCTCGCTATGGATAAATTCGAATTAGAGAGTTTTCTTAACATACATATAGGAAGCGAGATAAAAACTTAAAATTACCATTTCATTATAATCGTAGTCTCAGAGGAATGCTACTTCAGGCAAAGCAAACCATTTCTGAAATGATAGTTGCGCCTCTAACATTTATTTATTCGGATCTCGAAACATTTTATTTATGATATACAAATTATTAACATTTAAAAATAAACAAGTATAATGTTAGGTGACAAGAAAGAACAAACTACATCATTATAACAGAGCGTAACAAGAGGAAGAAACCATGTCTTGGATTAGTTAAGCACTTTTTATTACTTTAAAGGAAACCCGACACTGGGATGTGATAATAATATTTATTTAACTATTTATCAACAATCTTCTTAAGTTTTTAAGTCGGATATTGTGTTCTCTGAAACTTCTTTGCCATTAACTGCCCTTCAAAATACGAAAAATGGTCCCTTGAGCAATAAAAATAAAAAATAACGAATTTCGTATCTAAAACGATAAGCACAGTCTGCAATCTATTTTTCTTGTAAATATTTCTTTAAGAAACTTCCATACTTATTGTTATAAAATTAGGGTCTACTTTTCCTTGCTTTAAATATATGTAAGACCAGATTTGCTTTGGTACACGTATCTCCTTAAATCCGATATACGAGGCTTCTGATACCCGAACGCGTACATCGCCTTTCAAGCGATTAACACCTAAATAACATCTAAATCAATTGCAATCTTTTGTCCGCCACATAGAGTCGGATTTAGCACACAGTGATACTAAATACTTAATACATTTTACTCGAAGCCTTCATGTGCCATCTCTAACTAGAGTGCAAAGTAAAAACAACCCTATGTCATAGTATTAAAGTGTGTAATAAATAAAGCAGCAGTTTCAACCCTGTCGGTAAGTGTAAGGATAAATCAATGGTAGTTATTGGTATTGGAAATTGCCCCGGCGTCGTAATTGAAGGAAAGTTGAACTCATCAAAGATCACATTATGGGTTATAGAAAAATAGTTTGTTTAATCACTACACTCAAGCTCTAAAATAATTTTGAATCAAAAAATGTTAATAAACATTTGCAAGCGCCGAGTAGAAAAAGAATTATATTTATTTATTTCTATCTTAAAACTTCTGATAGAATTTAAAGGAATCGAGGTTTAATTGTTTTATCTGTAATACATCCTCCAGCTATGTCATTATGTTATATTCCATACTTGAAGAGAGGCTACACCTTGCTCAGCGCATCTGACGGCTTCGCGGACGTAACCTCATCTTCAGACACACACGATTCGATAACCAGAGAAGATATACATTAATCATCAGGTACAATAATAGTCAATATATATGTACAACATAATATTTTACTTATATTTCATACAAACATTTTTGCATTTATTGGTACCAAGACATTTTCATCAGCGAAATATTCAAGAAAAAAATTTTAATTATTATGATACAATATTTGACCACGTGACTCACACATTACGTCTCATTAATGTATTTAAATAATCTTATAAGGTTTTGGGTGCGGAATGAAATATTACGATCTAAAAAATTACTATCGCATATATTAAATTAGATCTCTAACTAGACGCTGATGAAGTCATTCGTGTAGACTTTAGACGGCAGGTTTAATAGACCCCACTACGACCCCAACCTGGAGCAAGCTATAGAATTAATTCACTCTCCTCCTAACATAGATTTTGTTGTTTTAGCGAGCGGTCTTTGTACTTTGAGCTCTTTAAAGGGACATGTGATTTATTAAAATTTTTATATTATATGCATTGTTATTGTAAAGAAGAAAACTAATGAAGTAGAGGTCTTTAATCAATCAGGTTAAACCTAAACATATTCGTCGTCTCTGATGAAGCAATACCTTTACATCTAATCACTGGTCTCTTTGTATATTTGCTGTGACTGTTAACCGCAAACTATTCTATGAAATTCTCATGCATTTGTACACACCTGACTTTCCCACAGAAACACGTCTAGGAATTAACAAGAGGTGAACTAAATCAACACAAACACTCTTAAACACCTCAACAAGTCCAAAACATAATGCTATAAATCAAAGTGACTCCAACATTACAAAAAGTACTTTCAGCGTTGTATGTCGTATCGTCTCAAATAAAGTTATACAAATGTTAGGCAAAATAAATTAATTTATAATATTAATGAAACATAATTTAGTAATATTCAATACATTCATACTGAGCTTGACAAAAATATTAATATTAAAATTCATTTAACCGTCGGCAGCGGCGCAAAGTTATGCGCAACATCTGTTACAGGAGATGTCACAGAACGGACCGGCTTCGAACCCGGACCACTTCGGAATAACAACTACCAACTATCTAAAATTCTGATTGTCCCTACTATTAAATATTCCAACCAGTTTGAACACGACACGTTTAACAGTGCGATATACCTCGATCCTTTTTCAACGCCAACTATGAATGTTACCGTACAAAAGGAGCAATGGTATCGCCGTATCTATAGATGAAGCGATGAATCACTAACGATAGTTCTTGTAAGCTATTCCAGACAAGTTTGTAATTAGCCTCACTTGATCGACGTAACAATTTCGGTTTCTGTTTTAGTGTATTTAACGCTGAAACTTTACTTTTATGATTCTCTTTATTGAACTTAAATAAAACTTTAAGGTTTACTGTATTACATTTTAAGAGACGTGTAAAATAATTAACCGCGGTTACTGAAATATAGAAAAAAATTAAACTGGAAAATTAAAAAGCACAAAAAACGAAATGCTTTATTTAAATGTGAACTCACTAAAGTATAGGATTGCTCTGAAATTGAAAATTTAAAAGTATATATTGATATTATTGTAATTATAATAACAATATAAGTTTTTCCAACGACACTTCAGTGATTGGTATATATATTTACACACATGTATATATTGGTATATATATATGTGTGTGTATATGGTGGTCTGGAGGTTAAAGGCCCGCCTCTCATGCAAGAGGGCGAGGGTTCGAAATTTGGCAAGTACCCATGTGATTTTTCCTAGTGATATGTACTTTCTAAGAATATTTAGACACCACTGACAGACGATGAAGGAAAACATCGTGAGGAAAACTTGGACTTATTATTTCAAATTATAAGTTTGAAATCGCCAACCCGTCTTGAGCTTGTTGATGATAATAAATATATATATCCTATGTACATATAAATGAAAGAAATATCTCTTACATCAGAATTTGGCCAAGTTAGAAGAAATATAGTCAAGAGTTATAAAGAATATTTATAATACTAGACTTTTATTATTAAGAATAGATGTTAAACAAAAATCACGTCTTTAAAACTAAGAATATCTCATAACTCAAAAGCTTGTGATTAAAAAATAATTGTGACGTCATATCAATAGACCCTGATTCAAAATCGATAAAGCAAAAAGACGGACATTATATAAAGAATAATCAAAGATAAATTGAATGTCCGCCATAAAACATTCCTTAGCTATCTTAAACCATAAAAACCAGATAAAGGGGATTTATGTCAGAAAGTTTTCCCTGGGCCAGTTTAAATATATAAACATTATATAAGGAATTACTATATAACTTATCTATTCCCTTCTTTGCGTTGAAATAATTTTACTTTAAACATGACATCTCAAGACGTACGTACATATGTATTTCATATAATCGTAAGTGAAAATGGGATCATGAACGGATATGAGATGATAACAAACGTAACGGTAACTCTAATTGTTACTATTCGTAATGTTTTCTTTTCTCTCTGCTTCTCAATTTTCATTAAAAAAAATTCATTGAAAACAATCTCGGCAATGCAAAGAATTTGTTTTCGACTCGTTTTTAGAAGTTTTTCATTAAATTACAGAACGCAAACAGACTAATAGCTCCAAAGGTTAATTACCGAAAAACTGAAGGAATTTCCCTAATTGCTCGCTCAAATTATTAAGGATTTCCAGCATCCCAACATTCTGGGACCTATTGTTTATTAAAGCCTTATACCTCTTATTGTTCTTTTGTTTATTTTTTATGTAACACGTTTATTCAAAAGGCCTTCATCATTTCACAGACCTTTGATGATTTTTTTTACTTAGAGTTAATGAACAGTAAAATCTGAATCAGATTTGACGTCACTGCCATCCGAAAGCATTTTTAAGTTAAAATTAGCGCAAATGGCGTCCAATAGAGAAGCCATCAGAGACAGATCTCTTTACTGTCAATCGCCGCTCGATATTTCACCGAAACGAGTCTGTTGTTGACAGCTGAGTGTGGGGCCTCAGTGAGAGCGGATATGTTTATAATAGTTTATAATTATGCCTATTTGAGATTTATTTGTCTTTCATCCTTCACCTCAAATAGTGAATATTTCTTAACGAAAATAGGTTTTAGGTGCGGGTAACATAGCTTTGAATCGAAATGTAATATCGCTAACAAAGGAGCAACAAAATAAAGAAAATCGCTTTCACCTACCCTTCCTTCTTCACAATTATTTATATTCGTATGTCAAAATTCATGTTTATATATTACAAAAGCTTTATATATCGTTATAATATTATATATGTATATATAAAATTGTACGTACTACGATAATATATAATATATGTAGAAAAAAGTCAGTCCAGAAAAATTAAAGATATATCATTAACATGAAAGGTAATAAAGTATTTTTTAATATATTATTATTTGGTACGCACCATGTTGTTATTAATCTTATATTAAGTCAATGTGTGACCATTATACTTCACTCCATACAACGGATCTAATGAGTTATTCTTTTTATTATATTACCTGACATAAATTAAATAATACTCATCTGTACCTATTTGTTGCATAAATTAGAAAAAGACATTGAACACGTCGCAGTTATGTTTTTGTATAAGAGGGGAATATAAGAAAACAAATAATTTTCTTTGAAATTTAAAAACATTAAAGAACAATAATTAGACATGCCGATGTTATACAACTACTTACAAAGTTAGCTTAAAATCTGTCTTATATTTAAGTTGCTAACTCAATTTGTCTCTCAAGTTGCTACTAAGTTACATCAGCTCTGTGTTTGTTAATATTTAATATTCATGAGTTTATCTTAAATGTTCACTCACACTAGTTATAATCGTTGCGAATATTACAAGGCAATAATTATAAATTAAATAAACATAAAATTGTGCCCAAATTATTTCTTATAATAAAGTAATTTTAACTTCTACTTAGACAGATTTTTTTTTTTGGGTTACTTTGGCCGGTTCACCAACCATCTTCTTCAGTCCAATTTAAACGTCGGTCTGCTAAATAAATGTTCACAATTTACTTTACCGTATGTTCTTGGTCCTCCTTCTCCAATGTTAACAACAACTAATGATTGCCGCATCGATAAAGGTTTAGTCTGGTACTCCTCCTTAAGTAAACCTATAGGTAACTAAAGGTAAACTATGAAAGCACGATACGCGTAGGCGATAAGACATCCTTTAATCTCTTACGATCTCATATCATGGAACTTAAGTCGTATTACATTTGATCAAGTTTGGATCGCTCGCCCGCGCCGCCATACTCCGCACCGTTCACTTCCTTAATAATCTATATTATATTGCCTATGAAACACGCGTCCGACTAGTATCTGCTCTGAGGTCAGTAGACGCGTCGTTTTATAAACTGTCCAAGAACATATCTTTAGGAAACGAATTGGAAAGATCAAATTTACTTGTGCCCAACCTTATTAGAACAAGTTGTTTAATGTACGCTTACTCCGGGTTATCACCGTCACGCTGTACAGTATACTGAGCTTCAGCAATGTTTCATGCTGATCATACTGAAGTTTTGACATTGATTTCAATGGCGATGAATATAAATGTTTGGTTTTGAGCATTTTAGAACATTAATGTCCCCTTGCACCTCTAGCTTGACACCCGGCGTCACTACCATCGGTTTAGATGTGCTCTTCACTTTTCACATCTTTCTATAGACGATGCTTTAATCACAGAATACATCTAGAGCTTTTAAGCCTTCAAAAGGTTTGGGCTCCATTTGCGCGTTCAATCTTATATAAATGGAAATTTCTTGAATATATCTTTTTCCATAAGTTTGTACTTTTCTGTCTAGTATGAAATGTAATGTATAATCATTGAATAATTTTAAATATATGATATGTTAATGGGACTGAATATTCTTTCAAATAATAATAACTGCCACATTCTGTATTTTGTTAGACAGCAGTTCTCTAAACCTATAAAACCATTGTTCCATAACAATATTACCTTTTGTTTATTCTTTTATATTTTAGAAATATAAAACAACACAAAATATTGAGCATCAGAACAATATATTAGGAATAGACAAATTCATATATTTCATTCAAATTTATTCCTGGATTTGTTCAGAGGGGTTGGCGGGTCTGTGTGTTTATAAGAACAGAACCAAGAAAATATTCGAGTTACAAAAACTTAAATAAGTCCAGCATCACGATGTCATATAAATGACTTAGTTTTATATAAAAAAAAAATTATAACGACTTGAAGATGCCAAGAGCGATTTAAAATTGGTATGATATGGAGAGGCAAATTTTATGAATTCTTTTGTTCATAGACAGAGACACACACACACAGACACAGGGACGTGGTATCATATGTGTGTGACGCATCGTTTATCAACACCCGTCCCAAAACCATATACGTCGAATTACCACGGAAAGAGTTCAGCTCCGGAGACATATGGTATAATTATTCTAATAATATTAAGCCCACCATAACTTACTTAACGAATGACACGATCGTAATATGAACATTACATTTTTTCTTTACATTATTAAGATAACAATCTGTATTTTGAAAATCATATCAAATAATGACTGAAACTAAGCCACCAATTTCATAAATTCATTAAATATTTTGTGTATCATTACATTATACGTTCCTCTCCTTTACTAGTAGTGAGTGAGCTGGGCGAGGGTGCGTTCTATTGATTGTAAAAAGTTGCCTGAAGTTTTAATTATAAAACTATTCCACCGCAGTTGAACAGTGCTGTGTGGAATATTAAGTGTACCGGCGTAATGATGAGTAATATATATTGAAGTTGCCTTAAAAACTAAGTAATATCAATATGTTCAAGAATAAACAGGATTAAAGTTATTATAACTAATTAATCCGTCTAAATTTATATCAAAACTATTTATATAACTACGAAAAGCGTTCAATTATTTATATTTTTAGACAGCAGTACCTATATATAAGAACACACTTCGTCAACTGTTTAGTTTGGTCCACTGACATGCTTTGTTTCTTCATTACACCAAACTCGACATCAATCCGTCTTCTTCTAATACATATGTATGATAATTAATATATAAATACTTTTCTACACTATACTTTATTATTTACAAACAAAAAATATATATTTTTTAAATAAAAAAGCTATAGTACTACATTTAACTGGATCAGTTTATGAAATACAAACAGAGAGGCCACAACTCACACGTCTAACAATACAGGCCGATGTGTGAAGAAAGTAGATAAAGATATGTAATTACTCGGATTGTATTTGAAATGCTTAAAAGATGAAACAAACATAATAAGCAAACTACGTAAAAAGAACCAAATGACTCGGTATACTAACTGTGACCTCCAACTTCTGTCTACATACACATATGTTAAAATTTAAACCAACACTACTCATGAATGTTCCGTCACAGAACTTCTAATAAACTTCGGAACCAGATCCATCTTATAGGCGAGTCCTTAACTCAATGTCTCTAAACTTTCTCATGACTCTATCGTCACTGTATGTACGACTGTTAATATTTAACATAACTTTATTTTATTCCTTATCCTCGCTCTAGTTTCAAATCCGCTAAGTGGATTAGTTTTCTTGTTAGAATAAAACGTCTGTTTTTTCTGCTCAGAAACAGCAAACGGAATCGTATCGTATATATATGTATAATAATATGAATTAATTTGATTTATTCGATATGTAGGTCATTCATTGAGACTTAAGTAACATTAAAAATAAATTAAAAAGAATTGATTGAGAATATATCATAACAAAGAAAGGTGAGAAGAATCTATACATTATAGATCGAAGAAAAAGAAAAAATGAGTATCGTGTAAACCAAGTATTAAAAATGTTTGCGATATATTTTTTATTTTCAAAGAAATAATATCAAATAGTCGTAATGACAAATTTAAATAAATATTTAAACTCATCCAGTGATTCTGTTAGCCAGAAATGAAATAATTAGCAAACCACACTTTAATTGTATCAAAAACGATTTTCAAATTTAATAATACGTGGACCAACAGACCCGACGCCGATGAATTAATATAACCAAAACCAATTTTATAACACTCGTAGAACGATATTAAATAATTTACTTGAATTATCCCAGACCGTGAACAATTAATTTATTATTTATTTATATACCTTTAACATAAACCTCGGTTACACGTGAATAAAATAAAATACATTTTTATGAATTAATCTAACAATTAAAACAACTTGATGTACTAAATTATTTACTTTATTTGACACTGAAAAAATAACAGACATACAAACAGAGATGTTAAGAAGCAAATAAAAGAATGAAAATGATGTTTGTGTTAATCTTGCAAGAAAACTAGGAAAATTGATGTATTTTTTTTATTTTAGGGTGTATATAATAAAATCAACATACAGACGAGTATAGCGATACGACACCAGCGAGTGTGTCTGGCGCGTCGTTTATCAAAATACGAAGACCCCCATACGTCATATTAACGGAAAGGATTCATACTATAAATTTATATTTAAAGGATAAATACATCACAAGTGAAGGGACCTCCTTTATATTCCACACAGCGACATTACAGCAACATCTTTTTTTATATCATCGTTACAATGTAAGAATAGAAATAATATAGATAATTTATTAAAAAATAAACCAACTCTATTATTAATGAACTACCTCTCGCCCACGACTCCGTCCGCGTGAACATCAAAGTTGTTCTTTGCCGCTACGGCCTCTGAACACATATTGTACATCTTGGTCAACCCCGGGTAATTTTGGTATCGGGTTTTTGGGATTTGGGATCGCCATAAAAAGTAGCCCATGTCTTTTCCCAGGGTCTATCATCATCTATCACTATACCAAACTGAATCAAAACCGTTTGAATGGTTTAGGCATGATAACGTAACAGACAGACAGAGTTACTTTCACATATTTTATATCATTAGTATAGTAGGATACTATTCATCATCATCGCAAGTGTCTTTGCAGACTCGTCATGGCCATCACGTATCAGTGATCCGTATACATTATGACTTTCTTGGGAAGATAGTTGCAGTGATTTCCCCTTGCCTTCTGCACCAGCACTTTGTGGAACTCTTTAGACCCCAAGGCTTGCTAAAGCCTCTTTTAAATTAATAAAAAAATTAAGTTATTCCATAATTTCAATAACAATTTTTTAGTTTCATTTAAATGTCTCGCGAAAATCTAAGACCGCAACAATTTTGTTCACAATGAGATTATAAAGATCAATATTAGGTGTTTTATGTTGATAATCTTTTAAGAAAATAGTTCATTATTAGGTACCAATTCTAAGAGTCTTATACTCGTGATAACTTAACACAATGTGCGATTGGGATGACACAAAAAGTATTTTCCTTCTACATAAATGCCTTTGATAACATAATACTTCTCTCGTTAAGTACTAACATAACGATACACATTTAACGTACTTTCTTTCATTTAACGTTTTAAATATTTTTTGGACAAAAAGTCGTACATCGTGTCTAAGCTGTGACGGTTACGTATATGCTCTCGCGGACATTTTTCTATATCGTAATAGGACCTACAAACCCATAGCACATTATTTGTTTGTATTGTAAGAGTTAATAGGTTTTCGATTTTACACCTTGGTTTACAAAGTAGAGCAACTTTCTTGCGGATGTCTAATATATTTCATGAATAAAATATATTATAGCCTTCCTCGATAATTGGACTATCTATAGTAAAAAAACATACAAATCGGACTTCTAGTTCCCGAAATTAGCGCGTTCAAACAAACAAATAAACTCTGTAACTATAATATTAGTATAGATTTTAAGCCCATGTTAGTTTTAAGAGTCTATTTCACTTTGTTTCTATGTGCAAGTATATATAAAATATGGTTTAATTCAAATATTAACTAAAAATCTTAGAGATCACTATGCCAATTCGACTTCCAAACCCATTATCTAAGGCGACATGAGCCACGGTCTCTCTAGATATTTTTTGTCACGTCGGCATAATGTTGCCATCCAACTCTACCTTTTTTTCGGAATCCTAATCAATGCTTATAACTTGGAAGAAATACTGCAAGTTTTTGCCTTAACATTTTAAAACTGTTAGAAAACCATGGTACTCCTAATTTAGGAGGATGACAACAGTGGTGTTATACAAAATGAATTCTCAATAAAAACTTTTGTTAATGGAATATAATTATTGAATTAATTTAACAGATCTAATAAATAATGTATACATAATATACTTAAGTATGTGGCAACTGAGAGCGCCAGGAACAACAAATGTATCATAAAGCGATGAACTTTCGTCGGTTCACCAACATAGTCGGTAAACTAATAAACGTACAACATAATTCAATTTCAAAGTCGATTAAATTCCTGCTCCAATTCCATCCACCCCTCATCCAGTTTACCAAGTCATCAGAGGGCACGTCACTATCACTTAGAAATCCAAAATTCAGCGTTAAACCTAACTTCGCTTTGTGTCTACTCACATACAACACACACACTGCTGTTTGCCATCGTCCTGCTCAGATTTGTCTTCGCAATTAAGTTCAAACATATACAAATAATACGTGCTTAAAAAAATAATTGGTCGAATCGAGTGATCCGTTGAAATACAATAACATATAATACGGAAATATTAAATCCATTAAGCATTCATATATATAGTTTTTTTATTTAAAATGATAATACATCAAATTAAACTTTAATCTTAATACTATTAAAATTCTATAAAGTACGTTTGTTTCTTTCTCAACAAATTTAAATTCATGGCAATAGTTTTAGTTTCTTAATTCTTACGACTGAAAGAATTTTACGTCCCATTGTTCAGTCAACCACTGAAGCGACTAAAGGGGGATGTACTATGTATACAGAAAAGAAAAGACGCGCAGTCACTGAACCTGAATGTACTTTAATATAAATCGTATTAACAGTCTGTTAAACGATAGGATCCCCTAACACAATTACTTTATTTCATTCTGTACACAAAGACTAAATATCAACTGCAGCAATGCGAAATCTGACATATTTTAAACATTAATTACATTACCTTCAATTTACCGATAAAATAATTAATTTTAATGAGTTTAAACACATGGATTTAAAATGATATTTAAGACTTTTGCTGGTAAATAAAACTAAGTTTTACGGATAATGCTTACGGATAGTGATCACGTTTGCTGTAAATGAACCGAAACGTCAGGATTATTTAACTCTAAAGTAAAAAAAGCGGCTGAATCCAAAACACTTAGTGATATTCGAATAGTTTAATTAACTCAAAACACAAAGTATTACTTTGTTGTTCAATGCATCGCTTAAAATTCTAATAGAAACCGCGAAATGCGGTTTATTGGAATAATTATAAGTACAATTATGAGCTACTAACCACTAACTATAGCTAACCTGATAACTACATTAACTCTGTACATCCCTAGACAATTCGGTTCCCCCCTTCGTTAAATCCTACAGCGGAGAATTATTCCGAATTTTCAACTTTACTACCTGTGTATAAAGTTAAAAGTTTTAAATTACTCATTCTCTGTCTTTATAAATCGACTAGACTAGAACTTTGACTCGGATTTCCCTGTACATTAAAAGATCCTAGATCTGTCGATAAATATAAAATATAAGAAACGCTTTTCGCTACGAAAACGCATGTAAAGGAATGTTAGACAAGGCCTTAATTCAGTAACTATATTCTTTAATTTAATAATCTTAATACATCAGATCCTTGAAGTAAATATTTTATAAAACAACAAATACAGTATAATTGAAGGGGAGCCGTTTTAACTGCACTTGGCGTAATGGCGTCTCGAGTTGGGGCCCTTTTATGTTTAAAACCCTTGTAATGAAGTGGTAGATTCTGAGAAGCTAATTATACAGGGTCTAACAGAGTTTGAATAGTACGATTGAGCCAGTAAGTGGCCTTTTACAGGATAATTTAAAGAATCGCGCCTCAAACCTATTACTTCACTATTCCATGCATATAAAAATCAATGTCACTTTCCGTCGTTACAAACTATATAACTCAAGAACGATCAGGCCTTTCCAAGCAAATGTTTTAACAAATGAATTTCATATTCATAATACTTTTTATTATTTTACTTTAGACTTTGTTTTATATAATAAAACAATATTGGTTCTTTATAACAATAAACAGACATCTCTCACGGATATGGTATAAAGTATTAGCTATCTAATAAAGCACCGTACGTGCTACTGGAAATGGCATTAAATTAACGCCTGACGTTTTACGTAGGGCAATAATTTGAAACCGCAAATTGTGCTCAAATTAAAGGCTAGGCGCTACGCTGATTAAACACTGGTTTAAGGTAGCGTATAATGAATAAACTGATGCAGCATATTAAGAAGGGATTTACAAAAATATATTTTCTTTGTCTGAGAATAATTGATTTTAAGTCTATAATAGAGTCAAAAAAAATCCGCTCACTAGAAATAAAAAATAGCTTTAAACAAATATATAATAACCTACAGGTACCTACATCCACTAACTATAGAAATGTAGTCGGAAGCGTCCTATGATATCAATACATGGCTGTGATATCATGGTGTTTGTTCTGACGTAACCAGAAGGAGACGACAAACAAGTTTCATATTTATAGCCATGACGCTATTTGATTTGAATTCTATAATTCGGAACAACTTTACACTTACTTATTGGTGTGTTAATGTTCCTTCTTTGCGTTGTTATTCAACGGCCATGACATTTGGAATAACGCTGATTATATAAATATGAATAAATTACTAGATGCTGTAGGCACATGTCATATAACGATATAGATATTTTAATATAATAGTATAGTTGTGGGCACAATGCAGGTATAGAAATGCCACAAGTCTATAGATGGAACAATACTGTCATTATTTACAAAATACATACCAAAGATATACGCACTGTACCATTATTAATATTAGTTATTTTGTTTGACATAAGGTTCATAAAATATTATATCATATCGTCATTTATATATCTGCTAGCTTAGTTATATTTGATGTTCTTTGTTTTTCTCTGTGTTTTTTTTTCTAATGTAATTCTAGCAGATTTTCATTTGTATCATATTTACAAAATCAACAGTCTAATAAAAATCTATTTCGATAAATGTTTGTTCGCTAATCGCTGTAAACCAGTTTCAATTTAATTAATGATTGTTTCATTGTATTCTTTATTGTTTGGAGATCCTCCTCACTGTTAAGAGAATTAAAGTTTGCCTTAAAAACAACAAAAGATATAATCGAGTGAAACAACGTTAGGATGTTTTGTTTGTTTACTTTTAATGATTCCTAAGTTATATTATCTTTTTAATTCAATTAATTTTAAACCTTCTCTCCAAATTAATGTCTTAATTATACTATATCCCATATAAGAAAGAGTATCCAAGAAAAACAGTTCTGGTTGCATGGCCTACTTCAAGGATTCCATAGTATTTTCTTGTCAGCTACAAAACCTAATCAGCTTTCTTGTTCCCAATATAAATTTTGTCAACCCAAGCAAGGGTCATAAAGAAGAAAGTCTTCCTTCGGGAAATGAAGGAAAACATGATTACATGCCGTCGTAACATAATATAAAAGATATTTCACTTCAATTTTATAATTTATGAATATATTTGATTATAATGATAATACACTGTATCTCCGTCATTGAACGAGGCTCTTTAGGATAGCACAAATACTTTATATTAAAATATTTATATGATAATATTCATGAACATTCTGTTCTTCAAATGTTTTTTACTAATATTTCGACAAACTCACAGAAACTTATCGCTTAAGTACGTATTGGGTGGCTAACAGTATCGGAAACCGTTTGAGAATCTCACCTTTAAGAGAAGTTAAGTTGTGGGGTCTATATCTACTATGGAACGGGACACTAAGAGATGAAAAGGCGGTTGGGCAGAAAAACTATGATTAATATAAAGTCATTTGTGGTCAGTCATAAAGTCATTACCAGAGGGAACAGCGAAAGACGATTTTCTTTACCAAGTGGCCACACAATGGTTATACCTCAGTACTTCTAACACTATCAGTAAAACGACTACCTGTTTCCAAGCACCCTGGCATGGATGCAGAAAGTTTGTGGCCAAGCACAACTGTTACATTCCATGACTAGTTAGGGTAACAATTTGAAGCCTTCCGCTATTAATGATTTAGGTCATTGACTCCGCAGGGTTTAAACATATCTGCTTTAATCAAAATGGGGATAAGGCTATAAACCTTTCCATACTAAAGTAACACACTAACATAACGTAATGTCAGTACAAAGAAAGAGGCTTTGATTTGATTAATATCAGAATCGTGAACCGAATTTTATTAAGAAGTGTAGATTCTTTTTCTGTTTTAATGTATCCTTGAGCATAACGACTTAATATTTTCATTTT
>DVQP01001035.1:0-17656 GCA_018231745.1 Danaus eresimus | reverse complement strand
TATATATATATGACTTTAAGAAACTATTTTTGAATATATTTTGATGCCATTAAAATAATTTATTGCTATCAATAATCAAGATCTACGTGCGTAAATTCAATATCCTTTATAAATCTTGCACATGACGCAAAAAAGATATCCAAAGACTTTCTATATCTTGAGGACATCACTTATTCTTTTTGATACCGGTTTCGTTCTCAACTTATTCAAATAATTTATCTTAAATACGGTTATAAGGTTCAAAAACTCTATCTAATATAACAAACGGAATCCTAACAAAAAATACTAATTACAGCAACCCTCTGATCTCTGCAGAAGGAAGAAAATATAAAATCATTCGTCTCATGCCATTTTTCATTTGGATATCACGGAACTTGAATATATTAAGTGATTTATCTATAACTCTACTCGTATATATACATATTTAAATAATTATAGAAGAATTGTATTGTATTGTGAGTATGGTTCTTAAATTAAATTTCTTACTTTCCTCATTTTTATATTTATTTATAGAGGAACATAAAACTCATGACAATCTATTATCACGTGAGATTATAAAAAAAAATACTAGAATAATTACCACTTATATTTTAACATAGAGAGTATGCATTTCAAACAACTTACACTGGGATAATACTGAAAAGGTTTCGAACTGGCCAATTACAAAAATTGAGAATAAAGATTTTTTTTTATTTCAATTTTAGAACTCCTTGGAAACCTAATGTAGTATCTATTCTTTTGTCAATGGTTTTTGAATATAGGCGGCAAATCTAAAACTCTTGTTACACGTAAAAATGAACCTAACGTGAGAAAATTTTGGTCAATGACTTATTATGGCTTTCGTTGTGGGATTAGCCCCATCTCGTGCCACAGTTTATAATTACTTTAACGAGTTTAACCATGGACGTAGCAATCTCAAAGATGATCAGCGCGAGGAACATCACTTAACAGCGACTTTTGAAGATAGCTTCAGATAGATGCTGTGCGACGCGTGATAGGGTATGATAAGAGAGTGACTTTTCAGCAAAGCAGAGTGACCTTTCAGCAAACGAGTAAGCCTAGGCATTGGTCTGAGTCCAGGTCAAAAATTGTTACACGGACACTTAGGCGTCAGGAAGCTTTTACCAGATGCATTCCTCATACTTTAACTGATGATCGGAAACGCATTCGCATGGACTGATGTCGTTAGATGTTAGATAAGCTCAACGGCGGTGACACAAATTCTATATTCGACGTCGTTACAGGTGATAACCGCTAGAAATATTGCTATGAACCCGAAACCTGCTCAGTGGGTGTTAACTTTCGAGGGTCGGCCAACTGAGCTAAAGAAAGGAAGCGGTCGAGGATAAAAGATAATTGCCACATTCTTTGTGCGAAATGGTCATTTCACGACAGTTGTGCTAAGAGATGGAAGGACAGTTGCAGAGTATTATGTCAATCGCTATTCGCCTGTTGTCTTGTAAAAAATTCGATAGCAGCACCCTCAAAGCAGGATCGTCCTTCACTACGACAATGCTTTAGCGCACTCCGTAAAACGGACTGTTGAATATTCGCCGATGGCAGGTGTCGAGAAATTCAGTCACTCGCGATAATGTCCTAACTATGCGCTCTGTGATTTTACCTATTCCTAAGAACTGAAAATAAATTCAAGATATCGCTTTATAAGGTCTGAGGTTACGGTGAAAGCGAAAGAACATGCGATAGAAGAGACCCTTAAAAAATGGGCCCACTGTTTTTCTCAATGGTTTCATCGAATGTAACGATATGTAGAGTGGGACGGAGATTAATTCGAAAAACAATAACAGTATTGGCAACTTTCTACATTAAGCCGTTTTGCATTTCTAAAATTTTTTAGCGTTTTATAAAAATTCAAAAGAAAAACAAATATAATAAAGAGATTAGGATGAAATGAACAATCAAAGATTATGAAACATAAATTCATTTATCAAAAAAATCCAAAAGCAGCAAAAAATTAATTTACTTAAGAGTATAGTATATGGTATTTACTTATTTGCTATAGAGTGTTTTGGAATATTAATGTAGGATTATTTTTGGTAAACAAATGTTATATGTATATGATAATTATTAATAAATTATATAACAATATAACAAGGGTTAACAGTATGTATACAAGATGAATAAAAATTCTTTAAGTTCCATAATTTAATAAAATATATTTTTCGTGGACATTTCTTTTTAAGTATCGTAAATTTATGTGTCTAGTTTCGTTTTATAATTTTCATAACCAAACTATTACTGTAGCTAAATATTATGAATAAAACGGGAGCGGCTTACTAATTAATCTGGAGAAACCTCTCGGTTTCTTTAGAATTTCCAGTATGAGCTCTATGATTCCGTTTATTAAAATACGAGTTCGTACAGTTGGAGTATTCTGGTAAAGAATAATCTAGGATTTCAGTAGAATATAAAATTAATTAAAATTTATATATTAACCGTATTATAATTTGACGACATGAACATTTTTTATAATATTACGATCTCAATTTCATAATATTTACGTTAGAATCATTTGACTTATATAAATTAACGGAAGAAAATGTTATGAGAAATATAACGAACTTGTTTACAGTATGCTTTTTGGTTATGATCTCAGGAATATAATTATTTTGTACTTGTTTCGCTTATTCTAAAATTTCAATTGACAATTGTTTGTATTGAAACGCCTAGACAGACGTAGGTAAACATCACAGGAATTTTAACGTTGTTAACATTTTCAATTCAAATTTCAATTTACAGAGTTATGTGAAAACAGTTTCTGTATAACATTTTTATAATAACCGTATTTCTTGCTGAATGAGAGTGTGTAACAAGTGTGTAATTATTATACCGTTAATTTCAAAATGTTTCTATACTGTACTGTATATTGGAAACTGTACTGTACTATACTGTAAATTTCAGGTAAAAATACCTTACATTCACAAGTACTCCTACCATAATTGCATGATGTTAAGGAAAATACAGATCTTAATAAACGTCTGCAATTGTGTACCGTTCTACTTTCCGCACGACGGTAATGTATTTATTAATTGACCTCTATGAATGCTAATACAACGTTATTAACACTAATGCTCCCTTTTATCATGATAAATTTTAAATAATCATATCTTGAAAGTCTTTATTCTAATTGAAATAACTGTTGCTATTATCTTTGTGATTCCAAATAGTTATTTGTAGCATCTGTGTCGAGCAGATACAAAATGTATTATATTTAGTTTTTACTACAGCCAATGAAGTGACTTTTAAGAGATTATCTTGTCTTTCAGGTGACAGCAGAATTTGTAATTTTCACGATCTAGAATGCTTGGAAAATGTGAAAAGTGTGTATATTTATTATACAAAATTTCAAATTTAAAACATTTTTAATAATATTGTCTTGTATAGTCTATTTATATAGGCTAAATTACTATAAATATATATTTAGGCTAAATTACTATAAATATATATTTTTAATATAACGTAGGCTGCCATGGCTGGCTTTATTAAGTTTTGGTTTCTAATTTTTGATGTTCTTAGCATAAATAATTGTTTTCATTGCACCTGTTCATTGATCTTCATATTATACATAGATATAATTTATAAATTCAGACACACCGTTTAGCCTTTGAAGACAGTGTAGTAAGTACATAAAAAAAAATACTAAAATTTTTTACACATATCCAACCAGATAAATAGAAAACCTATTTTTTATGATATTCTATAAGCGACAGTTTTATTTTAGGTCCTTACAGGGCGAATAATGGGTCTGAAGAAGAAGATCCAAGAACTTTGAATCTGATCAAATGTTTACCAGAATGTGAACATTTCGATTATCCTCTGGAGGTGGCCCTTGGCAAGCTATTTGTCAACGTGCCTCTTGGAGTTACATCGTTTTAGTAAGACATTTATGTGCATTAATCAAATATATATTAATGTGCTTAGTATATACGATCGTGACTTTGTTTTATACAGCAGACGACTGTTAATTTTATTTCAAATATCGTCGAGTTCGTTAGCGAAAACCTGAGGTAGTTTACAAAAATTAATATCTTATCGTTTCAGTGTGTTAAAAAATTACTGATTGTAATATTTACGATCCTAAAATTTTTAAAACCCTACATTTTTGTTAATTTTGTGCATCCAGATGCAAAAACCCAAACCAAAACACACACTCACATAAACTGTCTCTCGTACACATACACACACACACACACACAAACAATAGACAGTCTTTCAGTTTACTACTGTTATCAATTAACATTTAAGTTATGTTTACGTTACTTTTATATTTTTACTGTAACTGTGTAATCCTACATTGTTCTTAGTATTATTTTGATCAACTTTATAAATTTAATTGTTATTGTAAACACATTATTGCATTACCGAAAGTAATAACAATACAATATATGTAATATTATAACGGATTAAAAAGTAGAAGTGTTTTTTATATGCAAGCAAAATTTCTATCTACAGATTTGTTATCATTATCGTCTGTTTTTAATGCGATTATATTTGCTAAATCTGTTTGCCATCTAAGTATTGAAATAAGAAATATTCTGTACTCCCGTACGACCAAGGTTTTGTTTAATTAGAAAAATAATAAGGGGTGTTACTGGTGTTCTAGTGTTTACGAGACGTATTAAAAATGCAAATGAAAAATATATTTCAATGAAATGACGTGTTTGCCGTTCAGAAGCTATTTTATGGTATGGGTGTAATTAGTGAATTTATTATAACGTAAACATTATTTGGACTTACTTTATCTCAACCAAATAATGTGCAACATAGTATGTTAAAGCGGAACGTTAGATGGTTTCAGAAAACCAATGTCATTCAAAATTTTATCAAAGATAAAGTAGACAGTTTTTATTTCTTCAAGGTCGGGATCACTACATACAGTATTTCATTCCTCTTAACGAATTTAATTTTATCAAGTTTTTAAGAGAATTGTAAGAAATAAAATAGAAAATAAAACATTGTGTTTCTTACCTATATGTGTGATAAATGAAAAATAATAAACGTAAACTATTTCGCGCTCAATGGATGAGATTATATTTTTCATTTATTTTCATAATAGCTGTTATCTAAATATAAATTGTGTTTTATTTAAACTGTTTGTTATACTATTTTTTTATATATTTTTTAAAATTATTTTTATACTTTTTTGCAGCGAAGGTATCAATTTGGAAAATCGATCAGTTCTCAACGTGTTCTTCAATGATTTGGTGTCTACTAAATACAGACGAGAAGTTTATTTGAACTGGCAGAATATACTAGGTAAGAATAGCTGAGGTAATATTCATCCTTGCTATTTATTTTTCAAAAAGTTGTATATACGAGTATTATAAGAACCTAATATTTGACGGAAAAAAAAAAATTATTTTTTTGCAACGAAACTATTTTTGTAAATTATTATGATATATTTTCAAATTCGGTAATTTAAAGAACTTTATACAATAACCGTATATGTATTTTATGTTATTACAGCCGCGTTTGGTGGACTTTTGAGTTTGATGCTGGGCTTCACATTAATATCGGGATTCGATTTCATAGTGTTTTTTACGTTACGAGTGGCTTACGACTTTTTCACAAAATGTTTTAAAAATGATATCAAACCGACTAACAGTCATGTAATCAACGTGGAAGAATATAAAAAAGAAAGATGGATAAATAATACTAGAAGACAGAAAATCTATTCGGAACATGGAAAAATGTTTGTAAGAGCAAATGAAAGGAATAGATATTGAAAAGTAATGACAAAAAAATATTTTCCGACGATGTTTTAGCAGATAAAAATGTACTTTTAAGAAGCAGGGGTCTTTGTCGTAACAGTTTCTGCATAGATAATTAGTTTTAATACAACAACATTAATCTTGGATTGATATGTCGCTTTCAACCATTATATATATTAAAATACAGATTGGCAATAAGATAAGATAATATTCATAGTTTTAAAATGATATTTTCATGTAAAAATATATTTCATTTAACAATTTCAATAAAGACGTTTTATTTTATAAATTGCATTATTATTTCCGTATACTTTTAAAGTATAAATATTGCGAATACAATTATTATCCGTAATAAAGATGTCAATTTATCGATTCTAGGACTTGGTAAATAATCTATGATGAACAGCTGTGCTTTGAACTTTTGTTATAGTTTGTGTATGCTGAACATGTTTTTGTTAACCTTGATAATAGATATCATAGATAATAGAGATGATATACTTGTAATTTGTTCTGATTATCTTAAAATTGATTAAATAAAAACATCCTCATAATAAGTATAATATAACAATTTTATTAGCCTTAAGGCTTCAGGCCTCTCTGAGGTTTTAGATCGAATATCTTAGTGTCCTATTTACATATAAATTTGTAAATGCTATAATTTTTTTTAAATCATGGTATAAGAGAGGAAAATTTTAGAAAAACAAGTTAAGTGTTACTGCGTTAAAACTTTTTGATTTTCAAAAATACAATGAGTGTTCTCTAATTAAACTTAACAAAGGTTCTTTAAAAAATCTTTGGTTCTCGGAAACAATTAAAATTTAAATTATAGTTATATCATTAA
The DNA here is from genome assembly GCA_018231745.1 of Danaus eresimus. Taxonomy (NCBI): domain Eukaryota; kingdom Metazoa; phylum Arthropoda; class Insecta; order Lepidoptera; family Nymphalidae; genus Danaus; species Danaus eresimus. Next base: position 11,086 of record DVQP01001035.1, on the reverse strand, counting down.
AAACAGTTGGTAAATATGTGGTGACATTCAATTACGTTTAAAAGAATATACAGTTTGCTCATTTCTTACTTTCTTATTCTCATTCTTAATAGTAATTCTCAATATATATAAAAAAAAAAACAAATAAATGTTACCAAGCACACTATAGCGTGGTATAAAGCCTAATGAATGTGTTTGCTATGAGACAACCGATAATACGCGTTCAATTTTAACTTAGCCTTGTTATTGGCAATTATTATTTAAAATTTCTTTATTTCCATATAAATGAACATTACAATTGCGAAGAATACATATTTACTTTTATTTTGTTTATTCGTCAACGTTGGAGCTGTAATAAGTACAAGAAATGAAAAGTAGTTCTGAGAAAAGAAGTTAAAAGCATGAAGTTATTTAATATTTCATCGCTTCATTTTTAGGCGAAACGTTAAAAGGAACAAGACTTAATACATAATATAAGAATCTCGGGAACAAATGCTTTTCAAACAATATACTTTGGTAGAAATTAATGTTGGCTAGACAGCAGGGAAAATTGTTGTCATAACATACCATTCAAAGAGAGTCTATCTAACAACCTTTGAATATTATAGAAAATATATACGCAAAGTGGACATGAACCTGCCGGCTGCCTTTTATTCGCAATTTTTAATTATGTTCGCAATTTAAAAATGTAAGACAGGGTTCATTCAAAAGCAGAGGGATTATTTTTTTTTGAAAAATTTTTCAAAATTCACATTACATATTGTCAAATGATGAATAACAACATTATATTTATTGGTGAATATTGCAGTTTACACTAAAATATTAATTAGGAAGAACAATAATTAATGCCGTTTTTGTTATTTAATATATTTCTTTGATAACGTTATAGTACATTTTTCATATTGTACAATCAATCAGAACTATTAACCTGGGATTCATCATCGTCATCATCATCATCCTCTCGGCGCCCACTGCTGAGCAAAGTCCTCTTCTCACATGGAGAAGGTTTGAGCATTAATCACCACGCTTGCTCAAGGTGGGTTGGCGTTTCCTCACGATGTTTACCTTTACCTGTTCTTACTACGAGTATATGCTTCCATAATCATAAGATAATCACAGAGATACCTTTTCGTCTTACTTTTATATTCTTAATCAGATTTTAGCTACCGCTAGCAATTTGCACAGCAAAATTCAACGACTTATAAAAGGAATATTCATGTTATTATACATTTAAATGTATTTTTGTCATTGTATGTTTCTTAAATTATTACATGTAACAGAAAGGTAAAATTAAAACAGTGTTTTCGTATACAACTTTGATGTTAAACATGTAATATTTTTGTCATTTTATTACCGAAAAATTCTAGGAGATCAATTTATATTGATGTCATTAATAGTATATTCGCCATGTTTTATATATATAAGTGACATTATTTAGATTGTGTGTTATCTCTGATATAAACTACAACCCAACCATTAATTTACGTTCATCAATCAATACTTTGCAACCGAATATGTTTTGATTTTGGTTATAGGACACAAACTTATGATGACAAGTACTTGAAACTTTAACGTTTTTGTACTAATAGTTTTTACATTTTTCTTAGATATAATCCGATACTTTCTAATATATTTTATAATCATTAATCTCATGCAATCTCCTTGAGGAATATCCCTTTACGCTGTTTAAAAAAAAAGGATTTGTATACTGCGCTTTGGCAAGAAACCTGATAAAATATTATATATTAATTTACAGGAATTTTATAAACGAAGACGTCGGAACATTTTAATGAATTATTGTATATCAAAATTTTTATGATTGACATACTTCCTTAGAGCGATGAAATGATTATGAAGAGGAATGATAGGATACAATCAAATAGTATTTTAATTATTAAAGACATTTGAGAAACCATTGTTAATGCGTACGCTCATTCGTACTGATAGGTAAATATGATATTATAATGCTGGTAATCTGTGACAGCGTCTTATCAATTAAGATTATCTGTTTAAAAACAATGCTATGTTTATTTCAGTGTTCATAATGAAAACCTTCCAGTTGTGGCACATTGTACGGACGATAATAATATTATAAATAAAAAAGAAGAAGGCGAATCAATTAGTAAGTATCAGTGTGCGGGTCATATAAGTTACGGAGCAGCGTTTGGCTTTAACGTTTTGAGATTTCATTTCATTTCGTACTTATGAAGGCGATATACTCTTCTTCGTTATGATTGTTTTTATAATAATGAAATATTTATTTTCGTGTTCAATAATATTTAAATTAAAATGCTGTGACGAATGATAAATAGCCAGAGCGAATTATTATATATTTTTTAATTGCAATTTTATAAAAGTTACGGGTAAGTACTTTATGGATACACAGATTTTTATAAATGCTTATTTTTATATTTTTATAGTTGCATATTTATATATTCGTTTTCTTTGTTTATCTTTTTATAATTTATACTCCGTATAATTTTTATTTATGTAAGTTGTATTTGCGTTAAATAAATGTATAATTTCTTGAAAGTATTTTACATCTATGAAATTAAGCAAGCAGATTTATTGGAAAGAAAATAGAATAAATATTAAAAGAAGATTTTATGTAATTAAAGTAATGTATCTTGTGATGGATTTTTATGACGTTAAGTAACGTCTCATTCTAACATAATAAAATTCTAATTATATATATATGAGTATCTATTTGAGTAAACATCAGATTTTCCTTAAACATTTATAATAAAATAAAGCACATACATTACTATTACTATGAATGTTAATAGTATTGATATGTATTTATAAAAAGATTTTTTTTTTTTATTCATTAGTAAAGCCAAGTAACTAAAGTTGGAATATCGTTCTGTTCTTCATTAGTACAGTAGTAATTGTATAATGGATCTTGCAAATAATTTTAGGAAAACATTGTCACTTTTATTATATTTTTGTTTCAGATAATAACAAAATCAAGATGTATTTGAATCCGTGTTTGTCAAGCCCGGTAGCGGTAGTTATTTCAATTGTTTTCATTTTCTCGTCCTCGGCTGTGGCGCTTGAAGATTTCAGTAAGTATAATATCTAACTTTTGCCATAAAACGTAGCTAGTATTTATGAAATGTTAAGAATTTTTTCCAAAAACGTTACGCGACGAATTATATAATCATAGCAAGCAATGCAACAACCATGTTATCACAGATAACAATGATAAATGACCATTGATTCTGGAACTTATCCTACATTAGATTCTGTAATCATGGATTACTGCAAAAGTTAATATTAAAATGTTTTAATAAACAATATTTTCCTCTTATAATACAGTCGTTATGAGTGGTTTGTGTTGATCAGACTTCCATAGGTGTTACTTTGTGTCATATACATATTCTAATATGCTGTGTTCTCATTGTTGATTCAGATGTGACCGATGATAATTATATGACGGTGGACAATGGACACGGCGAGACGGTGTATATAACTAGGGATCTTATGAGAAGGTTGAAGGAGGAATCGGAGATATGGCACTGGAGACCTTGGCTGCGGACGAAGACCGAGATGGTTGGGAATGTCATTCAGGAGGTTGAACGAGTCAATGGAAACTCAATGAGAAGTTTTCCTGTGGGCGTTTTTGACGGTACGTTTATTTTATCTTTGAAAATTAAAGGAAATTTGTATACAGAATTGCCAATTCTTTTTCATTTTTCGAATCGTTTACTATTTTTAAGTATAGCTAAATATGATTTTACGGGGATAACTAATTACAAAGTTGAAATTATAAATTAGTAAGAAAACAAATACTTAATATTTTATTTTTAATTATACCTTTAAATAGCAGTATTTATTATCATTTGATCCATTTCGTAAAATTATTGTTTAAAAGGAACCGATCAATCAAGTTGCGTAATTTTTTGCAAATATTATGTAAATTAATTAAAGATTTTGATAAGTAAGTAAGTTAAGTTTTAATTCAAGCGCGATATTAACTTATACATATTAAATAAAACATCTGAGAGATAATAAAATCTATTAACAATTAAGACCAGCTGTAATATTGTTAATGACATTTCAGATAATCAATTGCGGCAAGGCGCATTTGTATGCTACGTTATATTTGGAATTTACTCATTCACTCTATTAACCATAGTATGCAACGATTATTTTATCCCATGCGTGGAACTGATATGCGAGAATTTAAAAATACCACAGGTTGGTTTTACCACAATACCCCCCTCCCCCCGACTTCATCTATATTATTTTGTCATTTATCAATATGCTCATTATTATTTCCCCGGGATTTCCCTTGGAGGTAATGGTTAATGATCATTATATATAATGACGTATTCGTATCAGCACAAACTTTAACCACTATTGACACACGAACAGATCCTTATATTTATATGTTAATGTTTTAAAATTTGAACATATATTTATCACAGTATTGTTGCTAAGTCAAAAATGTTGCTAGGCAATCTAAATCGAAAGTCACTCATTAATCGATCCCCTGTATCACATTAATAAAAACATATATTTTTATTAATTATTTTAATTTGTCACACGTATTTTTCTTTTGTAATAATCGTCATTGTATTTTTTCCTTTTCTTTCCCTAGAACGTGGCTGCAGCTACTTTCATGTCAGTAGCGACTTCGTGTCCAGAGTTCTTTGTGAATGTCATTTCAACATTTTTAACCCAATCCGATATGGGCATCGGTACTATTGTGGGTTCAGCTATATTTAACCTCCTTGGTGTAGGAGCTATTGGCAGTCTAGCAGCTATTGCGGTAAGTACTTCGTATGTGTGTGCGTGCGCGCATGTGTGTGTGCTCAAAACATAATTTGAAGTTTCTATGATTGTTATCGTTAAAGAGGAGTTATGGTACTTACTATCAATGAAATCATTGATTATTATGTAGGGTATGTCAATTTGTTTGAAGAAAGAGATAAAAATATTTTAATTTTTGTAATGGACATATATTAACAGAAATATAACAATTTCGAATAATATCATTTTCTGTTTAACATTTTTTTATAAAAATAAAAAGTGTCGGAAGAATAACGCTAAATTGAAACGGAGATATTTGGAAATACTTATTTACTTAAAGATTATAATAAATTGTAAGTAAATAATTCAATCACTTAAACGCAAAATTGATATATTGTAACAAACATACATATTACATAACTGTTGTGTTATAAAGTAAAAGTGTATTAAAATATTAAAATAAGATAAACACGACAACATTAGATTTGCTATAGTATTTTATTCATTCACTAATATTAAATGCCATTTAACATATGTATGTCCAAAAAAATATTAATTTATTAAGAAAATCGTTTTTGCACGCACTACTACTTTATTATAAATCACATTCCGCTAATGTTATCGAATGTGTCAATTATCATAAGATATTTCTCTTAATAATAGATAATTGTAAATTTTATATTAATAATTATTTCACAATACAGATAGTCATGTAAAGACATATAATTTAGTTTCACTAAAGTATAAATTGGCTATAAATTAGTTTAATTGGAAACTAGCTGTCTGTTAATGTAACACTTAATAGTAAACGCAAAAAAGAATACATTCACTTTGTAAAATCAGGCCGTTTCTCTTAGTATCATGAGGAGATGATAAAAATCTTATCTTCAAGTATACCTTCAAGTTCAGATACTTATGTTAGTCTCCAAAATTATATAATAAGTGGTATATGAATAACGTATACGATATGAAACATATGTGAGCAAAACAGCCGCCCTAAGTACAGCAAAATACATATTTTTTTCATATGAATATCTTTTTGTAGCCTATTGCAATCGAACGCTATCCTGTTACGAGGGATGTTATAATTTATATGATAAACGTCTCGGTATTGGTCGTCATTGTCTGGGATGGTCAGATTGTATGGTACGAAGCTATGGTGTTGGGAATCCTCTATGTAGCCTACTTCATCTTCATGTTCAACAGCATAAGGGTTAAGACAGCACTTGACAGGCTCTTTGCCTGCTGCTGCAAACGGAATTCCAGATGTAAGTTAACTTACATTGAATCAAAACTGTTATATGATATGTATTATTATCAAAAATATATCTTTTTAACTACGCAGACACAATTTCCGAGAAAGTTGCTGAAGACGGTGTTACCAACAAAGCCTATGTAAACTCACAAATCCAAATAAATAATGTCAATATTGTCAATGATGAAAAGGCAGCAGTTGAAAAAGGTATACCTCCTATATTGTGTGAAATCACTCTCATGTTTTAATATTCTACTTATAACAGAAAACCCAAGCGAAATGTAATAATAAATGCACATTTCATTATTATTTTCAGAGATAGAAAATGATAAACCTAAGAAAAGTATTTTTCGTTTTCCTAAAGAAAAAGGTATTGTCTACAAAGTGTGGTGGGTGTACACTTGGCCCATAAGGTTAATCCTGGGCTTGACAATACCATCACCGGTGTCATGCAAGCGTTACTATCTTCTCACTTTCATTATGTGTATAGTTTGGATTGGCGTAAACTCTTACTTTGTGTCATGGAGTATGACCGTTTTGGGTTAGTTCATTTTTATTTATTAATCATTTTAAAAATAACTGATTCCCTATCAAATACGCAATATCAAAATAATAAAATATTACAATCATAGAAGTCGAAGGTTTGTTTATTTGTTGTATTAAGTGCGCGCAAATAACAGATTATCCGCTTCATGAGTACTTGTGTCTGAGGATTGACATTGACCTGGAATTTCTAGACTATATAATGTTTTAAAAACCTATGATATTTTTTTATAAAATTTTAGTATGTTAAGTCAAAGCTTTAAAGTTAATTACGTAACCGTTCAAATGTTCCCTTGAGATAGTTATTATGGTACAGATGAAAAATACTCCTACGAGACTGTAATTGAAGATTATTAGATTAGATTAGATATCAATCTGTTTTTATATCAATGTGTATATGTATTTATATATCTTATTTATAATTTTCGTATTTATATTAAAATAAGAATTATATCAGAAATATAGATATATACATATTTTTAGCTCAATAGAAAAATAAGTTACGATGAAACTAAATATAAGATAAAAAAACAATATGTAAAAGAGCTCTTTCATACTATTATTATATTTTAGTAGGTTAAACAATTAGTAGGCAATAACTTAAATTGACGATGTCATTAAAATAAGTCCGTACTCTGTTTTTTAGGTGACACATTTTTTATTCCTGAGTCGGTGATGGGGATGACCTTCCTGGCTTTCGGTGGCTGTTTGCCGGAAGCATGTTCTATATTTATAATGTCGAGAAGAGGTGCGTAAACGTTAAAAGTATATTTATTTTTTAAATATTTCAGCACAGCCTATTTTATGTGGATTGGTTACCTTTATTAGCTAAAAAAATTATGATTTTTTTTTATTTTGTATACACATAATATATTAACCAACAAATAATCAAATTTATTAAAAAATCAGCTTGAGAAGAATGTAGTGTTCTTTTTTTCGATAATATCGTTCTTTTCCTTAAAACGTGACTGAAATATAACTTTTGCGTAAAATTTTATTATTTTTGATAATGGATTATAAATTTTTAGGAGTTATTGAATCTCTCCGTATTATATAATATACTTAGATAAAGAAAATTGTGGTTTTAGTTTATCAGATTAGGAATATTGGAAGGTTATGCCAGCGCCTGTTAAAAGTTCCACAATGTCTTGTCAATAAAAATAGATATTTTGGAGTCCGCACATTTTTTATTCTCATTTCTGCGAGCTTATGTGAATGTGAAGAATTTATAAATAACAATACGTCGATGAAAATGTCCTTAGGTTTCACTTGTGCTTGCGATTTAATACTTGCATGCTTAATGTTTAAAGGAGTTGATTTCTTTATGAGAGGCTGCAGCCTAAAACAGCTTATTATTGACAAAACCAATTTACGGCCTATTTAAGCATATACAGTAATAGAGGGGAATAAAAAGGAACTAGGAATGAACCGTTTGACTTTGACATAATATTTAATCTATTTGATATTCTAAATTCTTATCTATCCAAAAACAAAAATCATCTCCTTTGACAGATTAACAACTCGGATAATGCGAATGTTTCCTTTTGCTTTATCATCTTTTTATTTATTTTTTTCATATTGTATGTAATACTAGCTAAAATTTTTAAACTTTATATATTTTATTTTTGTAAGCTGTGAGTTGTTTCCAATTTGATTTACAGTCGTTCAGTGAAGTAATTATAAATTACTTAGGTTAAACGGATTATTAGTGTTTTTAAATGTACAATTAAATTGTCATATCGTCACAATTAATTATTTTATTATCTTTAAATAATTGGTATTGATATCATATTGTGCATAATTAATCATTATTATATCGCCTCTCACCATCTGACAATGATAGCGTTAATTAAAGATTAGGACATCATTCTCTTAAAAGTATTTGCAAAATTTTTGATTTCCCTATCATTCAAATTCTTACGATATATGAAGATATGTGAATAATTGAACAGTTCCAATTATATGATATTAATTATATAATATGAATAATTATTATGGTTTAGTGTATGGGTGATATTTATATGGTTGTTTTATATTTTTTTCAGGTGAAGGAGGAATCGGAGTTTCCAATGCTCTAGGAGCGAATTCTTTATCAATTTTATTTGCTCTCGGTCTTCCTTGGATCATTAGAACCTTTACTCTCCTTGCTCAAGGAGCGGACACGGCAGTTTACATCAACTCATCGGGTATAGATTTCGTGGTCGGTTCCTTATTAGCCGCCGCTGTATTGCTATGGATCACTTTATTTTTTGGAAAGTTCAAACTAAGAAGATGTGTTGGAGTCGTGCTGCTCAGCCTATACGCGATTTTCATAACGTTCGCTATTTTAGTTGAAATGGGCATAATTGCTGGCTTTTCAGATTTCACCTCGTAGAACTAGTTTGAATATTTAGTATTGAAATTCTAATTGGTTGAAGTTATTAATTGATGACGCGCTATGGATCTGTCTGTTAAGTTACGCTACAGACATACGCCATAGCTATTTGATACGTTATGTATACATGTAACTGATATGTGATATGCAATAATAAATTGTAATAATTTACAGTTTCGTTTAAAATTTAGCAAATAAGATCTGAATTTGATGATGTGCTAGAAATTTTTATTCATTATTATAATGAATCTTTTTTTTTGGCCCAGTTTGACAAAGTAGTTTGATGAAAGCACACTACACCGCAGCTTGGTTTATAGTCAATTGTAAAAAAAATATGTAAATAGCTTAGAATTAATAGATTAGATATAATATTTACTAGAAAATTGGTTTTTTAACCTTCTATATATTTATGTATAATTTTTTTTTATATATATTTGTGTGTATAAAATTTTATTCTAATCAGATTAGCAATATACTGTGCGTGAGTAACAAGTGCAAGCACACATAAAAACAAACAATATTTTTTGCATTTATATAGTGTTACGGTAGTTAAATATTGTCCTAGAATGACAAATACTTGTATGTGTCTTTTGTAAGACACATTCCAAGATGAGATTTAGAAATGTGTAAATATATGAAATAGATGAAATAATTGAATGTTTATTCATTAATCAATAGTTTAATAGTCTAAGTGATATTCAAATTGCATTAAACATGAAATAAATTAAATTAATTATTACACTGTTAGATATAGCAACAAATCAAAAAAAAATATCAACTAATGTATGAATTATGTGAATTTGGTATATAATATGAATGGCTGGAAATATAATTATATGTATAAAAGCGACTTTTGAGATATTATTGCAGTGCTAACTAAAATATAAATTATATAACGAAGTTTCTGTAAATATGTTTTAGTAGTAGAAATGGCTTTTGTACTTATTGGGAATAGTATAATGTAGATTAGATTTGTGTAAATTTTATGAATAGTTTGTTGATTTATTGTTATGTATTTTTTTATTGTTAACTAAAATGACGTAAATATAAACGTGATACGGAGTATATTTGACCATTAATGTTGTATCGTTTATGTTAAAACCTAATCGACCATATCATAAATTCCAGATGAAAATTCTTTCTATGGAACTCGGCTGTATTATTAAACAACTTCATAGTTAAAATTAAATAAATAATAATTAAACGTAACTTTTTGGTGACGTCGTATCAGTTTTAATAGATATTATATATACAAAAATCTCTCTCTCTCTCTGATCAAAAAATTAAATATTTTTGAATATAAATATGTATCTATAAGTAGGTATTTTATCCTTGTTTGTTTATAAAGATTATTGTATGGAATATGTTCGTCGTGAGGTAACTTTTTAGTGACCATATTAAAGGTTACGACTCACTCATATGTTTTTAAATTTGTATGTAGTTCTAATGTGATTCCCAAAAAAATATTTTTTATCATATATCACCACTATCTAAAGATCGACTAGTTTTCTCCTATATATTCTGTATGATTAACACAAGTTTGAAGGTCAAACAGCGTAGTTAGACCTCTGTTTTAAGTGGTTTTTTTTTTTACTTTTTTATCAGAAAATTTTACAATAATTTTAATTATTAATGTATAGATTCATTCATTTGTTAAATAATACAGAAATATATTATATACAATTCGTTGAAGTCATCATAAATATTGAATTGTTATTATTAACGAAAAAAGGAACATAATTTCAAATATTGGTGCGACCTATTGAGTACATGAAAACTTATGTGAAATGTTCTGTGTATTGCATTTTGGGCTCTGAGGTGAAGATTATATAGTTATTTCCTTAGCTAAATAGCATAATTTGATTAAAATTTATTATTGGAAAATCTACTTCCAGTATAAACCGTTGAGCACAATATGTTACATTTGTAAGTTTCCCTCTAGACGTTCAAGGCGTGTGCTAATAAAGACATGTAGTACAAAGTAAACGCACCGTAATACATGTATTAATATTACCAGCACTATTAGGGACTTGAGTATGTTGGTTAGTTTGTTTACAAGTTGACTTACATTAAAAATAATTTTCTTTGAAAGTAAAGTAAAAGTAAAAGATTATTATCATACGAAAAAAAAAATTATTTTAGATTTTATATTAACTTTGAGATTTATTTAAATAAAACCA
>DVQP01001034.1:0-17659 GCA_018231745.1 Danaus eresimus | reverse complement strand
TATATATCATGTCAAATGCACTTTAAAGCTTATCCTGTTCAGTGACGTTAATCATAATTTAATAATTAGGATGTTTATTTTAGAAGGAATATTAAAACCTATTTTTTACCCTTAAAATATGTCGGAAAAAATACTATTTGCTAAATAACAAAGTCCCTTATATACTGAAAGAATGTTAAACAATAATACCGTCGATAATTTATATATAAGATTAATTCATACACAACAGTTTGTCAACCAAATACAAGTCCGGTAACTCTTGTAAGAGTGGATAAATCTCAACACATAATACCTTTTAGTCAATCACCCTACAAATAAGTCTGCTTGAATTTAATTAAAGTTAACTCATAGAGGAATAAACGCACGAACAACAATAAATGTCCCTTGTGTATGGCTTGACATATCACTAACGTATTTGCATAATGTATGGGCTGAAGGGTAGCACTATTAAGTTCTACCCTTGATAGCTGTTTAACTATAAGCCAGTGAGGGACCCTTAAGTTATTCGCATACATTAGGAGCAACTAAATTAAAAGTGCGAATGATTTGCTTAGGGACTGAGGATCCCTTGTTTCATCTGGCCCTACTCTGGCCCCTTCGCTTAGTTCTGTTAATAAAATGAAAAGCATTAGGATACATATGGAGCACTGTTTGGGTGCGAGATAACTGAATAGCTGAGCTTATTTGTCCCCCTCGGGTTTATAAGAAAAGTGAATGTATTGTTAGCCATTTTCGTTCTACGCTCGTTTGACACTTCCTCGTATTTATGAATTGAAAAAATTGACACGAAATATTTTCAATGAATATTATGTGACCGTAATTCATTACGTCGATAATTCGAGTCAATTCAAATTTTGCAATATCTCAATAACTACCTCGCGTTCGATATTAACATGGCGAGCCGATAATAACTTAATTATCAGACAGGTATATATATATATATCGGCTTGTTTGCATTTGCGACAAATTTGCCAATTAGTAGGCAGTTGTTGTACGCTAGTTAATGGCGAGTAAAGGGTAATGTTCAATATTAATTATATATAATACTATATGGCAACACAAAAATATAGTAAAATTGAATAAAAAAATATCAAAACCATATTAATATTTCACACACGTCCAGCAGCACGCGGCATAATAATAATAATAATAATAATAATAAAAATAAATCACCAATATGTAGAGAAACGCTTTTAACGCGTCAGTCATTTTCCGTTCCCCTTTAGAAAATTCTCGAACACAAGGGATTGTAGACAACCCTTGAGATAATAGAGTTAAAAAATTGTCTCATGTATCTCTACATAAATGTTATAAAAACGTAAAAAAATGGTTTTTTTTTTAATTTATAGTGGCTGAGTCAAACAATTTGTCAAATATCAAAAGAATATATTTTCACTGTCATTACAGATAGTTTAGACAATCAATAAATTTAAGTTAAAACAATTCTCTTCCACTACAATTTATCAAATATCAATCAACTTAGTAGACTTCGTCCAATCAAAGCATACATTACACTATTCTAAATAATACACCAATTATGAATTTTTTGATTACCTTAAGGAAATGGCCATTTAAGCTAAACTTGCAATTTTCAATCATTATTTGTTTATCGAAATGAGCTCAAGTAAGAAACTTCCATTTGGTTATTTATAAAATTGTGATTGTCGAATATCTTTTAGAAATCTTGCTGTAAGTCGTAAAAATACCTCATTAAATAGAAATGAAACAAAAAATTTCAAACTCCATACATTTTAAGCATCTGAAGCTTCTGTATTAATTAAAATGAATAAAAACCCTATTTCTGCGAGAGTAATAATAATGATTAATACTGTATAACTGAATTCAAGATTTCCACTTCTATCAAAAGATATACACATAATATGATTTGCAGTTTGTGAAATTTACTAAAGGAGGAACGACCAATCTTATACTGTTAAAAGGTGACATGATAAAAAAAACAAACTATTATACTTATGGACCTTAACAAAATAAATATTCACAGTTCTAGACTCCACTAAAATTTTAAATAAACATCCAATTATTTAAACTGAACATAAGTTAGTTCAGTTTAAACATAAATTGTATAATTTTAGTATTTCATTTGCCTTATTATTAACGAAAATCTTACTTTTGGTTACCCCTCTTGAAATGAAAATAAACGTAAACAAAAGCGCTGATCAAGAATAATGAGAACTCTCAGCTTTTGAAGCAAATCATTAATATCTATATAACTTCCCCCATAGCCCAGTGACAAATTCGGTGCCAACTCTTTGTGGGGCGATAAAAACTTAGTTCAGTGATGCTCTAACTATGACAGATGGACATACATTAGCCTACATGACCACAATCGTCATTGAATTCCAAGAGGTTAAAGATATCTATAAAATTTCATAACATCTACTTGTTTGACTTTGAGAACAATATATATTAAGTAAAAAATATTTTTTAAAGGTCTTGCTCATAGAATAGGAAGATACTAATCTAGTAAATACTGATACTGAACTAATGTCAAGTAGATACTGTTTACAGCTATGGTCTCATTTGCTCACAAGGTTTAGGTTTTGAAATTCCTGAAAAGGGTCTTTTAAAATAACACCTCTGTACCTTACGGCAAATAGAACGCTTTCAAGATTATAAACAGCATGTTTATTTGCATTTAAAGATCTACTAAACACCAACACCTTATAAAAACAAGTTATATCTATTTAACTGGGCGATAAACCTCATTTATTAACCCTTAAAAATCTATTCGACCCACAGCACCCCACTCTTCCGTAAGACTGAATCTAACAACATTTTAATCAATTCTTCACAGAGTTCGCGAGTCAGCGCGTCAGATAGGCTCATTAAAACAACCCCAAATAAATATAAACAGTAGCGTAAGGGCGGTGCCCCACTATTAACGTTATTCATACGCGTCAGAAGATCTATAAATAACAAAAAAGTATTATAATTTCGGTGTAGATATTAGTGGTTTATAAGATTGCGTTAAATTGATGAGTTATTTGTCGGTTCATAAAGTGCGTACCCGCGGCTGCGAGGCGCCATTGTGGCGGAGGGATTGCCAAATTGGTGTCTACTTTATCCTAGGACTATCACGGTCGGTGCAGTTAAGGCACTATTTCACTTGCTTTGTGTGATACCATTTTCTGGTTCATAAACTGCGCTTATGAAGCCTTTGTAGAATGCGCCAACCCCGAATTGGCTGATGTTGGTCGACTATTAAAGAGCGCTGTGATATCATTATGGGAGCTCCATGTTTTTGAGTTATGTTACTATGGCTATGTCCCATGTTGGTATTTCATTGATTAAATCAATAAGTTAATATATATATATTGTATATGAAGTAAGTACATACATACTATGTGATATGATATTATTTTTTGGGACAAAACTTTATGTTATGTATCTATATCAAAATGAATTGAAAACAAAACAATCGGCTATTTAATATTTAAATGTGTCAAAGACGTTACCAGTATCGCAACTGCAGGTGTATGTTATATATAAAATTTATAAGTAAATTACTTTGCTGGCTCGATTACTGTGGGTTAGATTAATAATAATTAATGTTTAACGATAATTAATCAATTATATTATTGTTATTCCTGTAGTTTAATTGGAACATCTATTGTAATATTTAAACTAAATGTCAAGAGAGTTTGTACAACGTTAACTATTTATAATGATATGAATCAACAAAATCTAAATTAAGAAAAGTAAGTGGACATATTTCATTTTAAAAGTTGTAAACAAATAAATTCAATTCATAACAGTACTTTTCCACAATGGCCCTTAAAACTAAAAAAAGTATTGTATTATTCATGCTATAAAATAATAACGATACTCAGCACGACTAGCGAAATCTGAAAGTGAATTGTAGCGAATGGAAAAAAATGACTCTAAGTGGATAAAGAGCGAATACAAACGAAAGAGTCATTTTATGCCGCACGGTGGTGACGCAATGAGGAAATAACAAGCAACTAAGAATCCTATCTTGTTCGATTTAAGGTCTACATTTGTTCAGGGATATGCCAGCGTGGCTAAGTTCAATAAAGCTTTCCCCCAAATAAGCTATAAAATGAGCGTCAACGGGCGCCCGGCGCGGAGTCGGGTATGTTCCAATTATTTGTTTGTGGAGGAAGCACAACAATTTTATTTTACGTTTTATTTAACATTTATTTCGTTACGGCAATTTCACGGGTATCAAGGAATCGCTAGATTGTGATTTAAACAAAATTGCTCATTTTCCACTTGGGTCGATATGACGATGCGATTCGGCGTCGAGTCAATATTATTTTATTACCCGTGATATTGTATACGCAATCGGATAAGTTTTTTAACGATTCATTTTTATCGCGAAACGTTTGGCAATAACTGAAATTAAGTTGTTTGTTTTACGTCCTTAGGTTTATATTTGATTATTTTTCAGTTGATTAATACATATTTTTTAAATGCTACCATAATTGATATATGCAGTGCACCAACATTCAGTTTGTTCTTTAAAATAAAACAGATATTATTTAGCTTTATCAAAATATCTATATAAAAAAAAAATATTTCATGAATGTCGAAAGCGCAGGTATTTCGCATTTGATTTGGAGAGACACCCACCTCGGCGCCGTAGGGTTCGTCAATAAATAAACAAACAATAAAATGGGATTAAGCAAGTCAATTGGAGTTGAGATGTGCGGTCACGGTTAACAGGCGAGCTCAACGAATGGTCGTAATTCAGTGATCGTAAACGTAATGATATCAATTAGACAAGACCCGAGACCGATAAAGCTCCGCTTTAATTAGGAGAACAAACAACAGAAGGTCTTTAATGAAGCATGCGAATGTGGGAGAGGTAATTAGATCGGGGGAGAGAACGATCAATTATTGAACCTCCTTGATTGATTCGCTCTCAGTACAGACATCCGCGACCACCGCCCCTGACAAATCTACTGTAGACCCAACATCCGCATTACTGTAATCCACCTCATTTCCAAAGGAGGTATCTTAATCAGAAACAACCGCGCTTTAATCAGTTTCTACCGCCGATTAAAACTATATTAACACTATTAACACCTCCGTCAACGCGTCACACTCTAATAAACAATAACATTAAATATGAATGTTTACCAAAAGTGACCGAGTAATCAATCGAAAACCCAACCACCCGAATTAATAATAAAAAGTTTCGGGCACACGTATCTGATGTCTAATAGCCTTCGGAAGGGTGAGCAGCTGAATGTATAAATTAGTCGTAAAATAAGGACATTAAAAACCATTTAGAGCAATAACTATTATAGGGAGCTGGCTATATATAAATTTTGATACTGAATTCGAGGTGTCAGTGATGGCCGGGACAATGCACCCCCTGGGGCGCTTTGTGCGAGGATTCCCTGGCCCTGACATCTGTCCGAATAGCTACAATAAATCGCAAAAAACACTTCTAAAATTTACCAACTGTACGCAAAGTTTATTTTCCAGCGAACACAAAATATATTATGTTTTCCACGCAGCATCTTCATTGACTCTATTGTTGGTTGTGACATGTCATTTATTGTAAATTGAGCTTCTGTAGCGCTGTAGCGGTGGTCCAGGGTTGACTAGGGATAATGTCACAATAGTGCCAAACGCTATATTTTTATTTTAACGTAATTGTTATGATAAGTTCATTGCTATTAAGAGTGACGGCATTTTATATTGTAATCCATTGTTGCTTTTATTTGTCAGTGATACATACGAGTATGTGCGGGTTAATTTTTACAATCAAAGTAACTGATTATTTAAACATACATTTGAATGAAATTTTGTGAGTACTTATGTAGTTAGTGCTAAAGTAATTTAAAAGCTGTGATTTATTTTATTATTTAACTGATTAAACCCAAGGTCCCCGTTGAAAACAATAATTTATATACAAAAACCTGGAATAACCTTTAAGGTTTAAATCTTACTGATTTATTCAATACCATAATTTATTTATAAAAGATTTTTAGGTTGAATTAGTTTGTTTCTAAACTGGTTCCTTATTAATTTCCTTAAATCGCGTGAAAGAATTACGTTCTATATCTAAATTTCATAATTTAAAGAAATTCATTATAATTTTTTTTTAGTTAAATATCTCTCTACTGAATTTGAAATTAATAGTGTTGATGACCGTTATTTTGTCTTGTACTCTTATCATATCTAAATATCTTTTAAAAAATTAACTCTTAAAAGTATACGAAGCATATAATTTTATATTACAGTTTAATTACTCGCCAACTTGATATGTTAGAAAGTGTTTACGTAAATAATTACCGTACACAATCAACAATTACTGAGTGAGTCGTCTGAGATACCTAGTAATTATATACTTTCATACAGAAATGCTAATTATGCTGCCGTAAAACTTTACATTCTTGAAAACAAGATTAATTTTAATTAAATTTGGCTCCAAATTAAGATTTATAATCATATTTTTAAATATACTTCCTAGATGTTCATATAAGTGAGTTAAACTATATCTTTGCTAGAAAATCACTATTAAGAGTTAACTTTTTGTATCATTAACGTGTGGTAAAGAACTGCAATGGTACTGCAATATACTATTAGTATTGGTATTTTCAAGTTACGTTTAAAAATGTATATATTAAAAAAAAATATGGTCTCACACGAAAATACCAAATTTTGTAGCCATATATCCAAATCCATTCTGTATCCATAAGGGGTTAAATATTGTAATAATGAATTTATAGAAACATCTTTCAATGTAACTGCTTCTTCTTTTAGGTTAAAGATTTCAAAATAAAAAGAATTCGTTTTTTTTTTCAAAACAATTATTTAATTTTATGTCAACTTTTAATCAGCTGGAGTTAATGTATCTCGTCTATATATGAAAATAAGTGGGTATTGAGCTTATTTTTACTGTAAAACCCATTGTGAAAGAACGAAAAATTCCAGGAAAAAATCTTCCTGAAACGGCAGTTAAAAGATAGCATGCTTTTTTAATTATAGACACAAAATTTATGAATAAATGTCCATCGTAAATTTAATTTGCACGCATTAGACAATTTCCTACGGTCAAGATTGAGTCGCATCCTGATCTATTTATCGTAAGTGCGCCGGCGCGTATCGTCCACTATATCCGTTTTATTTTGGACAGTCGTTAGCCACTTCCTGTAAAAACGCAGCGTCCACAAAAGTAGGACTGCGTCAGAAATAGTGGGACGATGTGTGTCCAAACAATAGTAAATGCATTTAGCTAGTCTATTGTTTGATTTATCGCGAAAACGTGTAGGTAATTTATAAGAGTGGTGAGGGCGCCGCCCGCAGGACGTCGGGAAATCGGGGAAAATCCGAAGATTTATTAGCGTAGGAACCGCACTGACCGCGGCCGTTCTCTGTTTGCTCAGTCATTAAAGTCAGTCAAACGCTTAGTGCGAAGATGAGTATATTTGCGGAGCAATTAACGCGTCGAGCCGAGGGCATCGGGCGGTCATTGTTTGTAAATGATTACTAAACTCACACCAGGCGTTGCAAACTGACAGATTTTATTTGTGGAACCATGTATTTTAGGCTTGGATAACGTCGAAACGCTTATATGTTGCCGGTAGATAAGGATACAAAAGTGTGTGTATCAGTATGTAAACAAGCGGAGTGTCAATCACGGCCAGGCGGTCCCTTGCAACATTTTATCGGTTGTCATATAATCTAACGCATTTATGTCAAATCGTCGATGTATAGTGATAAGCCCACCCACGTCCCTCTAGCACTATTGCGTCACGGCTAGCAATGGCGGCTATGTATTTGCTCTCAATATACAGTGCTTTATAGATACGATGTCATTACAAAAAATGACAGATGTAAGTTGGCATATTATCTCAACCTCTGTAAGTACGTATTACGTGCACTAGTCGTATAATTACAGCAATTTTCCACTTGTGAGGGAGAAATATTAGTCATTTTTGTTTTATGCTTTATCTGTTTCTCTAGCTAGCTCTACCAATTATTCACATCTTTGCCAGAATTCCACGCTTTTTCACAACATTTACTGGTTCTTATTTCGCGTCAATAACCGTTCCACTGACGTTGTACCTATTTATTCAAAGTGCTTAATAATAGATCGTAATAGCTTTTAAGTTGTGAAAGTTTATAAAGCAAAGTTGCGTTAAAGGGGGGCCAATAATAGAGGGCGTTACAGTGCGGAAATCTGCGGCACGGAATAAAATGGCTAAGTAATCGGGAGGGAGTAATCCGTGATGTATCACGCACTAACGCCCTCCTGCGGCGGCACGCGCACTCCATACATCATTACCTATATTCCCTTTCAAATCTAAAACTGCTAACTTTAATAATATTATCATACATAAATAATACGAACCACTACAATAATATTATTAAAACAACTAATATTTTTTCATGTAAAAGTTAGACGTAAATAAAAGTCTACTTTTAAGGAATATTTATTATTCATTTTGTTCCTTTGAAATACATCTGAATAAACTGTTACTAATTTTGCTGAATCTATTTCAACCATGTCTTATTTAAGCTAATTAGTAAGAATAAAATAAAACCCCCATTAATATGAGCAAGGTCGCAGTCCACTAATTAGAACCTGAGATGTTCAGAAGAGATACGAAAGTATCGGACGGGTTTTTAATTCTACATATGATGCTGTAATATATTCAATCATGAAAACTTTAAGTATATTGATAAATGTATAATATGGTTCATAATAAAACACAATAAATTAAAATAGTGAAATATACAAAGCAAATCATTCGATAATTTGGTCATGATCTGCTGATTAATGAACAAAGGACCACCCAGAGCAGTGAGACGGCTTAATAAAACCCTATTAGCACCTTCAAAACCTTTTTCATCTCCCTCCCACAGCGGTCCAGCCCATCTCCCCTCTCTCTTGCTACCTTTTAATTGAATACTAAACTTATTCTTTGACTTGAGATTAGTGAATGTATTTAAGCGGGCGTTTTGTACGTTTTTAAAGTGGGGAAGGTTTTTTCTTATCTAACGTTTAATTTGGATAATGAAATGAGTTGAAGTCACTTTCGACTTTAAAGGTTTTTTAATGATTTCACTTGCTGGGTGTGTTTGAGTTGCCTTCAACTGAATTAAGTTGTACAAAATATTTGGAAGCTATTAGTATACATCTTGGTCTTATATTATGTAGTTCGTCTGAAATTTCTTTATAAGCCATATATTTTTTCCTTAACGAAAGGGAGACACTACATTTGCCATCTGAGAATCTTTGCATTGTTGATATAGCACCAAAAACATTGTGTAGCAATTATTACTTTACTACCTCATATATAACAACATCATAGTTTATTCATATGATTTGCGAAAATATATTTCGTCAAAATACATACGGCTTAAGATAAATACTTAAGTTTAATTTTAAAACTTATCCTATTTGCATTAGTAAGTAAAATGTTTCTGCTTTTATTTCAGTACAGGTAAATATAATATAGTCTATGTTGATTGTAGTAACAATTGCAGTAGACACTGCGGCTTCCGGTGCGCCAGATATCATCCAACTATAAAAATATATTATAAATTTAGTTGTCCAATAAGAATAATCAAATGGTCGATCTCCTTTTCATTCAAAATAAATTTTAATTTTATTCATTTCCATATAACTAGATATGCAGCATATAAATGTTGCAGGTGAGACTATTTTCATTCAACTAAAGTGCTCAAAGTCTATGTAATAAAATTTTCTATCAAGAAATTGTGTTAACAAATGCTTGCCGTCGGCAAGGCAATTTTCAATTCCTTTATAGATTCCTAAGGTTCTATTGAGGTTTGGGCTCTTTAGAATCATTTATAAATGTGGTGCTAGAAATTCTTTTACTGACCAGTACAATTTATTCAAATGAATGTAATAATTATTATAAACACGCATTTTCAAGAGTATTTTTTTATCTACCAGTAATTTCCTACTGTATTTATTACCTATTAGAGAACGCAAATGAGAATATAAATAAGTTTTTCACCTCACTTACTTTAAGCATGTTTTTCTAATAAATTACCATTAATGTTACAATTTTTTATTTTTGTTCGTAGTGTTGTATCACTTCAATAACCCTTCAGTATTCCAATGTATTTGAACTCAAAAATAATAAAAAATCCGTAATAGTAAAAAATATGTTAGAGGATATCATACTTAAAGTATTTATAAATAAATAAAATGTAATCCTCACATCATTACGTGCAGAACAATCCATCGTGATTTCTTAGATTCTTTGTAATTTACACCCGCGCTTACAACTCTAATCCAATTCACTCATACTGACTGACTTCAGTGAGTCTAATCTTAGTTTGAACCGTTGCTTTCCGTTTTTATAGTAAATTAGTTTTATTTTCATAATATCATTGCTATATTTTTAAATAATAAAATAACATTAACTTTATCATCTTAATCGATTGAAACATTATCGCTTGTAGGATAAATGTTAAAATAATCATAATTCCTCATATCACAATATCCATTTTTCTTTATTTTGAAATATAATTTAATAATAAGAACAATATGTACAAATCTTAATGCAATTTTATTTGAATATCAAGAGCACAATAAACAAAAGATGGCGCTGTGTATTGTTGCGAAGTCGAGACGACAGACGGCGCCACCTAAGTCGACCGTGTACTAAAATGGCAGTTGAATATTTTTAACAGCATTGGTTTTTGTGTTTGTTTATTCTAAATTCAATCTTATGCCTCAGTGTAGAAGTCCTAAATCCATTATGCACCTCAAAGACTTACGAACCAAACCTCGGTATATTTGTGGCGTAGCGTCGTCATTGTTCGCTAAATTGTCGCTTGCACGGAACCGGCCGGGCTTGTCACGAGGTAGGTATGAGCGCACGGCATACAATGACAATATACATACATTTAAACACCTGTTATTAACATGAACAGGGTCACACAGCGTAGGTACTCACAGCACTCGTTAAATACAATGACAGATAGAGATCTCATTGCCGGCGATTCGGGATGCATCTACAATTATACCTTATCGTGATATAATAATTAATGAGTTTAATAAAACTTACACTGAAGGGATACAAAACAATCAAGACGTGAATCCGAATAAAACAACAAAGAGAATTAACTCAATCATAAAAGAGAACTTGACTCTGAAAACTTCCGCCGTAAACGTTTCGACACTCCCGGATTAAAGCGAGAACGTCCTCTTAACACTTGACAAAAACCGGTTCATCTTTTCTTTTGATAGGATTTTCTTGGCTTAGCGGATTTCACATGTGCTTCGCGTCGCTGCTCCGAATTATATAAAAAGCTTTACAATAAGCGAACAATCGTAGAAATATACAATCTCCTTTTGTAGCAGAATGTAACTTGTACGATTGTGTATCCTGTTACCATCCCCTTACGAGGATTAGATTACATATATACAAAAAAAATATTTTTTTCTTGATATACGTAATGAAACCGGCGTCGTGAATAACCGCAAACTTTCTAAATATTTCTATAAGCAAATCGTATTGGCTGAAATAATATAATATTCACTATAGCACTGGCTTTCGTTTTTTAATATATTAAAAATTTTAAGTATTAATGTTTCGTGACAGGGTGGCGGTGCGACGCGAGGTGTCGGAGGTTTTCTGGCCCAGCGCCCACGGACCGGTTGGAGGCTTGCACGCTACGCCAGAACCGAATACGTTGACTCGAGAGCGATAAAACTTCTTATACAGCCAGACGAGAACCGAACTATTCCTAACAATATGCAATCTATGTGTTGCTTTTGGAAAAGACATGTTGGTGTTAGTGTTTTTAAAATTCTTTTTGTTATTTTGAATGCTCATCTCATATGACCGCGTATTCATATCCTACACTTACCAAAGGGGAATAGAATGCGGAGCTATCGACGCCGATGCTTGGATAGGGGTTCTGGTCAGTTGATGGATATGGAGCTCCGTATACCCCAACCGCAGCACTGGAGAGGCGTGGATAAGAGGTTAGTGCCAGTCTCGCGTCGTACTGGCATGAACAGACGGTCTGCCCGGAGACGGGGTCGGTGATGATGGGCCGCGGCGTGTCGCAACAGGAGGCGGCTGGTGTGCTGGCGTGGCTGCCAGCCCCAGGGGACAGTGCACCTCCCGCCACCGCGGAGCCCCCGGGAGATAGCGGCGGAGCTGAGCTCGAACCGCCGTCCGGCGAGGTTGCCGCTCCGCCGTTTCCAGCCCCGCTACTGCCAACCAGCAACTGTAATTTTTGAAACGATTAACAATCTTTGATATTTATATAAGCCATCATTTAAATCTAAATATACAGAAACACAAAGAAAAGTCTTCCTCGTTTACGTTGTTTCTAAAAATTTAAATTATTTTTTCTTTTACGTATAATAAATGTCATGTCATAAATGTGGCTATAACAGTTATATTTGTCAACGGAGATCTTTTGAAGTGAACTAGGAAGCCTAAAAAAAATCAGTCCAATACCCGAAAGTTTGGGAAAACATTAAACACGTTATAAAAGTAAATAAATGAGGCCGTAAAAACCAGTATTCGTTTCGTCGACTTCATTGGATGTATCAAGAAATCATAAATCTATAACGTATTCATAAAAGTTCGGGAAGCGTGGCTCTTACATTGAATTTATTTGACAAATTTATCACCGCACGTTTATTTTCAAAGATCAGAGTTTAATTGGTCGGTCATCTTTATTTTGACTGTGACAACAATGTCAGTATTATGTTTTTCGAACTTCATCTCCCTGATTATTTATTGAATTATAAATCAGTACTGATGTTTAGATAATACGTTTTTATGCTTGACATAAAAAACAGTATTTTAATAAAATGCACGATGAAACAATCCATTACTCTTTTAAAAAGTTTTCTTTAATTATACTCGCTATAGCCATATGAATAATGACATAAAAAGAAAATAAAAAATAAGTAGGCACTAAAACGCCCTCGCAATAAAATTTTTCTTTTCCCGTAAATATAAACCTCAAAGTGAAAACACGGAAAAATAAAACAGACGTTTACGTACAACTACGAATATCACACGGAAAAAGGAAAAAAACAATGTCAATAAACGATTTGCCAGGTTTCGGTCACGGGCTAAGCTTTATTTAATATCGACATCCACACACAATTTTACTACTAAATGCATTGTAATAGAGATGTTTATCGTATGCAATTATGTCACGCGGCTGGATATGCGTTGTATGGCATCTAACTGTTTTACGTAATGTGTGGGTGAGAGTAATCCCATTAATCAAATGATGTCTTTGTAAAGACATTGACGCAATGAATTAGTTTTTCACACCTTTCTTCTTGAATTTTCATTATATGTAAAATTTACTATCAATTATATAAAAAATTCATGCATTACACCAGCTTTGCATAGTTTTATTGACTGTTGAATCGAAGTAACATTTCTACAGTATTTTATCATACAATAAAATCCTACAAAATTACAGTATCACATTGTTATTCAATTAAAGCGCCGAGGCTTTATCACTTAATTGTATGCGGAGCGCATTTTAAGTAGTTAGATAAAAAAATAATATAATACGATTAAAATATTTTGGATTTAAAATAGCTTTCTCATATGATTATATTAATTATGCAAATTAATACAATTTCTAGGGCAGGTAAGATTAAATCTAACGTCACCTCTACACACAACAAGTTTACTGATCATTATCTTTTCTTTCCGATGACTTAATAGGTTTTAAAAGCCAACGGCTGTATAACACATTATATATAAAACAAAGTATTTGTAACTATCACCGATTATATTAAATTTTAAGGAACATAATAGTTTCTATATCATTTATTTAACACACAAGAACTTCTGATAATTAAACACATATCAATTTATCATATACATTTAAATGTTGTAATGTTAAGATATACAAATATCGTGTATCGGTCCGGATAATAATTAATGAATGTTTTCTTTGTCGGCATTTCGACATCATTAGACATTGATATTATTTCTCACCTCATCTCGATATCGCGTTACCTTCATCTTTTTAATTTATTAGTTTTAGTTTACAGCAACATATGAATCGTACCCTGTTCAGATTTCAAGTGCGATAGAAAAAAACTTAACATCTTGTAAAACGAATGGTGTTGAAGATTAGAGACGATCACGCTTCGACAGTTCAAAATGATTTGACAGCTCCTTCACTATTTATTTTGTCATTGTATTAATTTGAAATTATTATATTTCAATGTTCTTAATATAATTTTACTGAATAAAATTAACATAAAAAATCCATTATTTCACCAGACACATCAAGATAAGCTAAGACCCAGTATATTTATACTGGTACAATTTATTAAAAATATTGTCATATTTTTATCATTTACACCTTATTTTGTAGTAATTTGACATAATTTAGTGTTTGTGTGTTTTAGTTATGGTCAGGTTTATTGTTATTATGAGTTATAATCTCATTACATAAAAAGCTAACACGCGTGTTCACCACGAATTTTAATTAAAAGGGTTTTATATCGATTAGAACGCAGATCTATAAAAACAACAGAAAATATGAGTTCGACTTGTAATCTAATAAGTACGTTACGACAAAAAGTTGAAGGATGCCTATTTATTTAATAGCGTACATTCTTTTAATAAAATTAAGAAAAATTGTGAAAGTGGTGTACATTGCTTACATGTGCATATCGGTATTAATTTATCGACGTTAATACAAAATTAGGGTTTTAGGATTTCTTTCTCTAAATGTAGAGCTGAGAGAAGTTCTTAAATCTATATGATTGGATTGTTTAAAGCAAGTTTAAATATGCGACAATAATAGCAGCCGATAAAATTTATTTCTACTTCTCCGGGGAGCGGTAGATGTCAGTATAAGATGTTAATTTCAGCGGCATGCGCTTAGAAAAAAGTCTTGATAGACGACTACTCGGGGAAATAGTTAAGTAAGAATGAACATGTTTTCATTTCTTTCGCTGGAGTTACGAAAACCTTAAAATATTAGAATATATCAAAAAAAGTTTCACACGTACAAAAGTTATGGGTTTTCGCTCTTAAATTCTTTGACGTTCAGAAAAGTGATTTTTTTGAGTACAATACGAATGTTGGTGTATATGATTTTATACGAAATCAAAAAATAAATAAAGAGAATATTTTTTCTATTTTTACTCAATATTCTTCCAAGCCAGGCATGTGAAGCATGTATTGTTACTTTAGTACAATATTTTTTTTCTGTCCGTCTGTCTGTAAATATGTTGAACAACAACTTATATTTGTTCAGATAAATCAAAACTTTTCATCCCTGAAAGAGGTTTTATTGAGATAAGTTAAAAGACAAATAAAAAAGTATTGTACGGTCTTTTGACTCCACTCAACCCGTTATATCAAACAAACTTTGGGCGGCAAGATGAAAGACTCGACGCTCAGAGACTTGATCAAATATTGGAGCAAAGATCTTTGAAATAATAGCATAAGTTAATACGGTCTCCTCTCAAATCACTAATGCTCCATTTGAGGACATCAACTTGTTTTCTTTAAACAAAAAACCCTCCAGAAACGTTTGAGTTGTTCCTTCCAGACTTTTATGGATGAATTATTATTATAGGTAACTAATTACTTAAATTCCAAACGCATCATGACCAAAATGCGGACTTTATTTATTTCTTTTACTCACATTCATAATTTAAAATTTTTAGCTTTCTTTGATTAGAATCTAGAATATTTAAAAAAAATATATTCAGATAACTGATCTCCAAACAGAATTACAAATAAATTATAAAAACAATCGAATTATATGTGAAAAAAGCATATATCAAAAGAGCAAGTGAACGATAATCGGACGTAGTGTCAGGTATAATGTAATTTGAGTAGGAGTCCAACGACGCGGAGCTTTCGCACCTCTAAGATTACAAAGCGACCGCCTGCCATATTTGTTTTGGACTATCTCAAATGCGCGAACATATATCGCTAGCCGTGTTTATTAGTTAACTATTGAACATTTTGATAAAAAGTAATTAAAGTTGTCATGTCGTTTCTGGTAACGCGTCGTTAATTTTAGATTAAAATTATTGATTGTTCTTTGCCTCAACTCAAATAAAATGTTCAGTAAGACCGGAGTGATATTTACTTACATATTGTATTGTTCAGAAACATTAATAAAAACCCTTTTAACTAGCTAATTACTGGATGGACGTTGCTAATTACAGTCTTAGCTTCGTTCTCACTAAGTGTTCGTACACTAACTACCTTGTACATAGGTATTATTGTAATGGCCTGCAATACATCGAATAGAATGTATGACGCTATAGTATATACTGTACATATAATTAGTAACAACAGTGTATTATTACTTGAACGCTGTTATCTAGATATCTGTGATTTTGTTGTAGATCAAGATAAGCGACAACCAACAAAAGGGCTCCATGTGTATTATAATATGAATCTTATTACGTAGTTATAAAGAATTACTATTGATTTTGATAATTGTACCATAGTTACTGTCTAATGGATTAAAATTAAGACCATATAAATAAATGTATATCGAAATAATTATTATGTGATTGTAACAAGGACCAAGGGAATACGAACTCGGTAATACATACCGAAGGTTCGCTTTATCACATTATATAACCTTTTTAGACTATTTATTGGCCATTTATAAGTATTTAGATTGTATTGAACTTAAATAATTAAAGTATTTGATGAGAGATTTCACATGGGAGTTCAAGTGCTCTAGTAAGCTTATAAGCATTTAATAATATAAAAATGATAAAAGGGTCTACAGAAAAGAGTAGGACATTTAATAAGCAAACCGCTCAGCTGGTTTTGTCAACAGAACATGAAATAAGAACTACTGGGATAACACAAATACTTGAACTCAATCATATTCTCTATTACCCTTAAATTAAATAAAAAAGCCTTCAGTTATTTAGCGCAATCTGTCAAATGAAAAGTGCTTCGCAAAGAGAGGGGAGGATTATCCGTGGGCGTCCTGATATATGATAGGGTGAAATGCTGAGGGCGAAAATGTGGTTATCAAAGCGTGAAGTTTCCTTTATATTTGGTTTGCTGTTACCAGTTTTTTATTTGTATTCCGCTATGATAGCTTCTAGTTACCAGTTGAAAAACAACGTTTTATAATGGCACCTAAGTTTTATAAAAATAATTACCCGTACTTACATAATTCATACCATTCGTAGAACGTGGTATTAATTATAATATAAAATATAAAGTACAATAAAATTTGTCTTTCCGTACAGTCGGCGTGGCATTAGATCCGCTATCATTTCCATCGACGATACATTGTTATCGAAAAAGTTTTTCCATGTTTTCATTAATTACAGCCGATTCAAAGTTTATCAACGGAAAGGTATTATTAAAAGGTTTGTGTTGTTTCTGATCACGCGAGTCACATTGACAATAGTCATTTGTGAAAAATATTTTATTAAACAAACACTTCTATATACGATTCAGATAAATGACTTATACTGTTATATTATAATATAAAAACTTTTATTGGTCGACTTTAACTCCCGGCTCCCTGAAGATTGTCAACAATTTCAATTATTAATAATCTGGACTAGCTTCACCATTACATAATTCAAATAATTAAGGGAAGGACATGACTATATTCTCTTAATACACCGATAATGAGAGTTACTACAAAATCATATTTAAATACAAGTGTCTTAAATATA